>JBAMAX010004126.1:0-63732 GCA_037043745.1 Chymomyza amoena | reverse complement strand
TTAAACCGATAAACAGATATCGATTGGAGTTCCATTTATTGTTTTTTTTTTGTCATATTTTATTTGCAATATAAATAAACAGAAAGTTTCCATTGAAACCTACCATTGTGTTTAGCATTTGTTGTATGTGCCCAATTCATCTACCCATAAGATCGAGTGTGGGGAGTCTTTTATGTCTTCTTAATGTTGTACTATTATCCGCTAGACTTAAGGCTAAATTATTTTTGTGGCTGTGAAGTCTTTCAATGTACTTTTTGCTGATTTATTAATTTCTTCTTTTACGAAAGGAACTTTTAAATCTTTGTGAATGGATGGATGCATAAGACACCTAAAAAGGAGAGTTAACAATCGATCGCAATGTTTTGGATTCGCAGCGCTGCAGAACCATTTAGTGTTTGCAAAATGCATTGACTGATAGCTGATAACTTATTGTTGTAGTACTGTTATCTATTACTTACCATTTATAATACCCTGTACCGTATGGTACCAAGGGTATATTAAGTTTGTGCAAGCCGAAAATGTATGTAACATGTAGAAGGAGACGTCGGAGACACCCCAAAGTTACCTAAAAAATGATTTTTTTATTAATTAATTCATTTACCTATTTATTTTTTTATTTACTGATTTATTTGTTTATTTAATAATTTCGTTATTTATTTATTTATTTATTTATCTTTTTTGTTTTATTTATTTATCTATTTTATTTATTTGCTTTTATTTATTTGCTTTATTTATTTGTTGTTTTTTTCTATTTATTTATCAATTTTTATTTACTTACTATTTTTATTTTTACTTTATTTATTTATTTATTTAATTTAATTCATTATTTATTATTATTTATCTATTTGTTAATTAATTTTTTTTTTTTTAAAGTTAATATTACTTATTCTTTTATTTAATTTAAAAATATAAAAATAAATAAATTAAAAAAACAAAATTATTGTTTAAGAAAACCTGTAACCTGGTTCAATATAAAACATATAGTACACGGAAGAAATTTGAGAGAACATTTTTAAGAGTTTTGTACCTAAAAGTCAATATTCCATTAAATCTAATACAGAACTTTGAAATCCAGCAAACATCATACGTATCAATAACTTCATTATAAACCTCATCAGAAAACAATACTTCGAAATTTTGACCGAGTAAACAGTAAAAAATATGCGCAAAACGGCCACGCCAGTAAGAATACAAATATTTTTCCCTTTCTCTGCTTTACGCCCATTATGCTTGAAATTTAAAAAATTTATTTCAAACCAATTTACCTCATTTGGTCGTCTTTAAATTCATTTATCTTTATAAATTTAAGACAGGCCTGTAAGTTTTTGTTTATTTAAGCTAGTGACGGCAAAGTTCGCTCCACGCTTATACTTAGTATTAAAAAAAAAACAAATAAATAAAACATACATTTTATGAGGTTTTTCAATCCATTCATTGCAGAAACAAAAATTCTAATTAAAAACAAATATTTTTTCAAAATAGAAACCGGTTTTATTTAGAAATAAATTAAATACTTTTAAATAATCAAGTACACAGTCTACATGAAAGTATGCCAATTTTTTACTACTAATTAAAAAAATGGCGTACGTAAAGGATACCCTGTACCACTAGCTTGTAATAAAGTCCGATTTCTTCACAAAAAACCAAAAACAGAACGTATTTTTAAGCAAACATTTTTTGTTGACCGATCGTTCCTATGGGAGCTTATGATATAGTCAACCGATTTCAATAAAATTTGACACAGTGCTTAGATACCTTAAAAAAGATATGAATGCCAAAATTTATTTCAAATATCTTTACAAACAAACAAAACACATCGAATTTTGTATAAAAAACGTGTTTTTGGACCGATTGGTCCTATGGGAGCTATATGATCTAGTCAAACGATTTGGATTAAATTAGTACAGTGCTTAGGAACTATAAAATACTCACGAATGTCAAATTTGGTCCCAATATCTTCAACAAACAAACGAAACACAACAAATTTTGTTAAAAAATCGATTTTTTGGAAGATCGGACCTATGGGAGCTATATGATATAGTCAACCGATTTTTGTTCCAATTTGGCACATTGTTAAAGTGGTCTAAAAAATTTCCAAACGCCAAAATCTGGTTACGATATCTTTATTAAAAACCGAAATATAACAGAATTTTTCTTTAAAAAAGTTATTTTGGCCGATCGGTCCTATAGGGAGCTGTATGATCTGAGTCAACCGATTTCGATCAAATATGGAACAGTGATTGGGAACTATAAAAAACTTTCGAATGCCAAATTTCGTTACGATATCTTCATAAACAAACGAATTATTCATCTAAAACACTTTTTTTTTGTCGAGGTCGTCTCAAACACCCCCATGGGAGCTATATAATTTATCCCCGATATCACAAAAATAAAATAAACTTGCCTCCTATGGATTAATATGGGATCTAATGTGAAAGTTTGGTAACTCTAGCTCTTACCATCTCTGAGATCTAGGCGTTCACACGGACGGACAGACGGACAGACGGACATGGATATATCGACTTCTCTATTCACCCTGATCATATTTTAGGTAACTTTGTGGTGTCTCCGACGTCTCCTTCTATATGTTACATACATTTTCGGCTTGCACAATCTTAATATACCCTTGGTACCATACGGTACAGGGTATAAAGCGCGCGAAAAAATATTTAAAGCAATTCAATTTCTTACCATTTTCGTAGTTTTTAGTAATTAAGTAGCTACTCATGACGTTTAGCTCATAAGTGTTAAAGCATTTATACACATACACACACACACATATACTTACATACGTACACACATATATACATAACACACATGTTTAAATTTTAAGTATCGTACCTAGTATGCCCAAAAAGCAAAGAACTTTTTCATACATACATATGTATGTATGTATATGCAATATCAGGTGTAAATAGTCAATATCTATTTCTATGCTCGATTAGCTGGATAAGCTGGAAAACATTTCGAATGAAAGTTCTTGAGAATTCTCTGGCTCGTATGTTTTATATGTCTCTTAAAATAAACTATTTTTAAACAAAACCAAGCAGAAAGTTTTAATTTAGTGAAAATTTATAAGGCAATTTTTGCTGGCCCTTACCAGCAAGAATAGATACATTCGTTTGGCTCTCGTCCAAGATGTATAACAACAGTCTTATTGCTTACCAAACTGCGTATGTCTGGTCCTGATATGCACTGCACCAATCGAAAAGACGTAATGAAAGATAGTTAAAAAAACTATATCAAAATAATTTCAATAAACTTCATTTGAGCAACACATACGGATATGTCCCAAAATCCCTGGTATGAGACATTTCAATATCCATAAAGAAATTCGTTCTTCATTGTTATTTAGAAAAAACTCGGCCTGGTTACATAGTCACATAGTTTAAATATGTACTAACTAGGTTGTCCTTTGTAGATCTGTCATAATCTATCTTAAGTCATTAATATATTTTTGAAAGACTCATTCATAAATAAATAACTAATTGTTAATTAATATAATAAAATAAACAAACATTTATTACAAACTTAATTATTATAAGAAACGAAAAAATACAATTAATATGTACATATATGATTTTTCTAGAAAGTTATTCATTTCATAATTGCAATTTTTTGTTTTAAATAAATATTACATATTGTTACATAAAGCAGAAAACATAAATTAAATAACATTGGATTTCTTTTACGCTTTTAACAAAAAACTTATTTTTATTTTTATATGAAAGATGAAAAAGTATAGGTTTGCAAAGTATCTGGTTGCAGATATAGTTTCTATAACTGGCCAGATTGCGGCGGTGGCTCTTTACGGAAAAAAAATAGCACACACATCTCGTCCACTAAGTTTTTTATAGTATAGCGTGCACCTGTAATTTGTTTACATTAATAAGTTAGGACTTGTCTAATGTCAATGGCATTCAGTTAGTACTCACCAATATCAATTTCAACCGATCCGCCATGATTCAAAATGGTGCGCTCCCACTCATTACTGTCGGGCCCCATAGAACATACTTCAACCTTACCATGTAGTACAACATAACACTAAAATTTAAGTTGAAAAGATAATAAGATTATGAGTACTAAAATAAAGTCAGATATATGTGAACTACAATTACCAAATTCATCGTCTTTACACATTTTTCACGCCGATTATCTAAAGCTTTTAAACTAACACAACCCATAATGGCGCTGGGTTCGGAATTATGAAAAGCATAATCGTTGTCGTCAGCGTTGGAGAAATACAAATTAGAAGCCAAAACTAAAAAATTCAAAAGCAATTGATAAAGTTTCGATATATTTAAAATTGAACTGTGGTAACTTACACTCATGCATGTTTTTAAATTCAGTTGAACCGTTGACTGCTTCACTGCCAGGTTGAGTATCCATTAAGGGCGTGGAAGAATTTTGAGTCTGGGTCAAAGCAAATGCTGACTGCAGCAATTGCCGCTGCTTCATTTGCAACTGCTCCTGCTTCGGCAGCAATTGCCGCAGCTTCTGCAGCAATTGCAGGAGCTCCAATTGATCTTCCTTAGGTTGGGCATAATCCAGCTGCTCCTCCGCCGTTTGCTGCTCAGTTTGATTAACCTCTTTGGTGACTTGTGTACGTCTACGTTTTTGACTGTCTCCGCGTCGTACCCTGTGTCCTGCTGATTCCGTTTGCGCTTGCCGGCAGTAGAAACGTGATTAGCAGGTATATCTGATATTCCATTTTTTATCGGCGTACTGCTGCATAAAGGAGTTCTAGGTACTGCTAAGCTATCCGACTCTGTGTGCACCCATGTGTTTTGTATAGAAATATGGCCTCGCTTCGATCTACGAATTGCTGTATGTAGGGGCAATTATAATATTTAATATTTATTTAAAATTCAGTATAAAATGAAGATACTCACATGCATTCTCCTCTGCATTAACATCGAATACTACATGCGGTTTGTTGGTAAAAGAATTTATTAGTCGACTTAATTCCAAATTCTTGGGTCTTCCCCTGCGCCGCGGTGCCGGAGCTGCTGGCATTTTGAAAACGATTTCAGTCTCAGGTTGCCCCTTCTTTGCGTGTCTGCTAGTGCTGGGCTTTTCTGCATCTGCATCAGCGGAATGTGATGGGGGTGTTGGCATATTTTCTTCGGTAGCCAGATTCGTATATTGAACAAATTCGCCGGGTGGTACTAAAAACCTAAACCAAAAAATTATAAAAAATTACAAAAAATCTTTAAAAAAATCGAACTTATTTCTTTTAAATTTAATATTTTATCTATCATGGTAAAAAAAATTCGCTTCAATATCTTTATGCGGTTAGAAGATATGGCTTATCAAAAAATAGTCCAAAAATGAAAAACACGGAAAAGCCCGATATTCAGTTATCGATAACTCGATAAATAATCGAAATTTTTTGAATAAAATTTGACGTGGTTACTCATGGCTAGTAGCTCTACCAACGGTGTAAAAATGATCAAAATCGGAGAAGGTCGCCAAAAAAGTGGTCCAGCTTCACTTATTTTCGCGGATGTATACAGTGTGCCACAAAAGTCATGGTACAGCAGGCGATTTTACACTTAAATGCGAACTCCTCCCAAATTGTTAAAATTTTCCAAAAACTAATGATGAGGTTTTCTTAAATATATATTTTTAAACAATAAACAAAAAAAAACAACAATTCAATAACAATCAACAATAAAATTCTAAAAAAACTAAAAAATGGCAGTAATTCAGCGCCACAAAAGTTATGGTACACTTAGACGGTATACCGAATTTACGTTGTTGCAGCTGGTTTGTTTTTGGTTTTTGTAACGGGACTTTTGTATATGCTTTGCCTTAGTTTTGTATACGCGTGTGTGGGAATTTTCCGCTGCCAACATGTGCCCTATCAACTGCACAACATGCCGCGTAAGCGCCCTGACAATTGAAGAACGCAAAATATTATTGAATGTACACGCAAAAAAGATGGAAATTCGTATTCCGCAATTGGAAAAATTTTGTCAAGACCCCGGTCAAGAGCTCCAAAAGGTCATAACTCCTTTAAAAAACGAAGATTGGGTTAAAAACAAGCCCTGGAATGGTCGTCCGACGAGTATTCAATGCAGTGTGTTTTGGGTCATTGTCTGATAAAAGTGGAAATTTGACCCAAGACCAAAGAGATCGGGACTATGTTGGATGTTTTTTTTTAAGAATTTCAATGTATGTTTTATGATCCATAGTGTCATCTATACATTTCTAATTCTCATGTCAACTTCTGATAAACCATTTGACCACCACCAGCATTTGCTTAACTGTACAAATTTCTTGAAATTTAAAATTGTTCAATGATTTTTGTTATTATTTTTTGATAGTTTAAAAATATATGCGTTCAAGAAAATCTATCATTAATTTTTTGTTAAACAATATCGGGAGAAGTTGCGTTTATTATAATCTTTTTACTATGACTGGTGTACACTAATAATATCATATTGGTGTTGAAAAATTGATTCGATGAATGCTTCTTTATCCAATAATTGGTCAACACCTCGGCATAATCTGTTGTTTCGTCGATAAACCTTGTTGTTCTAAAACTAATTCCATGAATAGAACTTTTAGTTGCATTGGCATTTCTGGGACTCCACGGAATTTAAATTTACTCTATTACGAGACTTCTGCAAAATCGACAATAATATCCTGAAGGAACAAATTTTTAGCGATATCGCCATTTGATTACATCAAACTGACCAGCTCTACTGGGCATTAGCAATTTTTTGGCCGTTTAGTCAATTGTTTATCAATCATGATGATGGTAATTGCAGGTATCAATCGGTCTGATTGGATTTGAGCTCTCTATTAGACCAATTCCGCTTCAACCCCACCAGATACACATAGCATAATTTATCTTGGTGATAATCCTAGCTTTGCTACCGTTCTATGCTACAGTGATTCTAAATTGATTGCTGTTAATTCATGAGGTACCCAAATATCGAGCTTCTTCGTGTATCCAGCTCTCTTCAAATGGCTGATAACTGTTTGGTGATGATTACCTTGTTTCCTTTTGTACCGCTCTGGCTCAACTTTTTTAGTGATTGGTGAGATGCATGAAAAACATTAAAATTTTTCTAGTTACAGCGTGTCCGTAAACTTCACACATCTTTTCAGGAACCTGCAACACATTCTTACCTTTTTATAATAGAAGAGAAAAATATGACGAAAATGTTCTAAGTCTTCAGTAATTTTTGAACGTATATAACTTTTCATAGAACAATGCGTTATTAATAATGTCTTCTAATAAAACAAATCCTAAAGTGTCAAAGTAGAAACAAGCTATAGCTTGGCTACTCCCACCTTATATTTATTACCAGAGATAGTACATTTATGAGCTCTGTTTTTGGCTGTTCGAGAGCTATTCTGCGAGATCAATATCACAGCATTACTTAAATTTTTTACGCAACAAGCTTATTATCTATAGGACAATACTCTACCGATTATGTTATAAAACTTCAAGGAAATTTGCTCTAAAAAATGTAATGCAGTCGAGGTGGTGCTCGACTGTGTAGTACCGTGTACCTTTTTTTCTCGAACAAATTTTATTCCTGCATATTCCTTCTAAGAATTTAGAAAACAGTGTTAATCTATTGCAGGATGGTGTATCCGCTATCATAATTACGTAGGGTTAAATAGTAATGCAGTTTATATGCATGGGGAGGTGACATTTTTAAAATTTTTGACTATTTTTATAGCATTTGTCCGTTTTTGTTAATTTTTGACACTCTGATGCATTAGACCATGACACATCGCACTGTTAAGTCAGATAAAAATATTAAACGGTGCAGCTAAATAGCGCGAATGTCTACTACGGAAAATTTTGTCATTGTCATAATTCAAGAAACTTCATCGTTTTCATCTGCGGTATAGTTTCTTATCTCTAGCTCTTATAGTCTCCGAAGTCTAGGCGTTCATGCAGGCGGACGGATAGACAGACGAACATGGCTTAATCGTTACCCGAAGTTATGATAAGCATAGTGGTATACACCTCCTTTTGTCCATTACATAGCTCGTTCTTAGTGAATTCATATTACCTTTTTTCTTTTGAACCAAGGTTTTGACTCCAATTTGCTTTGGCTATTTAGCGATTAGTATTTAATCAAATTATAACAGTCATCATCAAGGCTATAGCGTCATTAATCACACATCATGGTCTATGTTTATTACAATTCTTTTTAGGATTTAAGTTACCTAATAAATCAATCAAATGAAATGCACTCCAAGTTTCGTTCACGTTAAAAAACCATTTAGTCTTAATAATCCTGTCATAGTTGTTACACATGATACACTATTTGTAAAAGGATATATTGATTCAAACAAAATAAATAAATAAAAGCCTAGTTGCTGTTAAGAACCCAGTCACAAAACGAAATTACTTTTTTAATTTGTTTGCGAAGGATCGTTTATTTAATTATAGGATCATCATCTAACTTTAAAAAGCATAATGCAATGATAATAATTGCATTGCAAACTACATCCAATCCATATCTTAAGTCGTCCAACTTTGCTTCAGATACAACGCGTAAAGAGTATACCCTCTTTTAAGCTTTTTTTTTGTTTAATATGGAGTAATAACTTGGTAAAGTGGAAGGGATGACCTTGTTGGATAGTTAATTCGGCTCACTGGTGGTGACACACTTCATTCAAATATTGCAACACATGTTCTCGCCTCAAAATAGTTGCAACTGGGCGTCAACTACATATTTCCGGTTGTGTGGCACGATGGCGGCGGCGGCAGCGCATGTCAGGCTGCAACATGCCAATTTTTGGCACCCATACGGCACCCGTAACACTTTCACTAGCTCACCTGCCATATGAATATCAAGTTTCGTGTGGAACTCACAAAACTAAATTCAATTCAATTTCATTTAAAGTTATGATGATTGACAGACAAGTGCACCTAAGCGTGTTCGTGCTGCTCAAATGTACAATGCCCAAAATTTGCATTTTATTTCATAAAAATTCGAATTCTATAAAATGTTTTTGATGCTTATTAGACTCTCAATTGTGTCCTTCTTACGAATACATAAGTGGCTAGCTTAAGAGTTAATTATTAAAGAATAATTAAATGTTGCATTTGAAAATGGTTTCAAAAGTATTAGAGCCCAACTCTAATACGCAATGTATTCACCACGAAACGAAATGAAACTTTATAGGAATTTTAACTAACATAGGGAAATTAACAAAGGCTATCCAAGTGAATTAATAGGGTTTTGTTATAGTATTGTATATGCTTTGTGCTTACTTTCACATATTATTACAAGAACAAAGCCCGTTTTGAACCATTATACCACATTGTGGCATTTGCTTAGGTTCCTCGTTGCTATTATTGTTGCGCATTCGCCCCATGCGCTTAAGACTAAATATGAAATTAAAAATCCATGCTGAAGTGTGAAATGCCTGGATTACGGATTGAAATGGCGGCTGTCTGCAGGCAGTCACTGTGCGCCTTGCTAATGCAAGCCTAGGTACCACGAAAGCATTTTCAGTAATCATTTGAAAGCAAGTCTCTAAGCGAATTGTAAGTCTCAAGCGGAAATATAAATTAGTCAAACGGAATACGGATAGCTCGGTCTTCAATTACCGCACCATGAACAAGGAGTTTTTGATGCAGGGAGGCACACCCATTACCACAGAGTTGGCAACGGTAATCGGCTAACCACTCATGGTTCCAGCTGTCCCCAGGGAATATTTTAACTTATATTTCCGGTGTTTAAATAGGATCTGCGCAATTTGGTATTTGGTACCTCCGCGATACCTATGCGTGCCGAATGGTTGCAAACGTCGTTCGTTTTCGGTCCACCAAAGGAAGAGTTAGCATACGGGTTACGTTCACCGCGTAATGCTACGCGCGGTCTGTTGTCCGTGGTGCAGGGATTCGTCCTGAAGTATTTGTTGTTTGCACGTAAAAACAGCCGTGCGGCAGCTTTGGCCGAGTGCGTACTTTGTCTGTGCTTCACGCTTAATGCACTTATAATTATTTGTGCCCGTGTTTTTGCAGTCCGTTGTTAGCTACCGTTGAGATGCAACGGGAGGCACTATTCTGTGCCTTGCTTGAAGTTTTACGCACTATATCGGATAAGGGAAAGGTAACTGTAGTGCTGCCCTCCGAAGATGAGATATTTGTAGATCACAGCGCCAGCTACTTTCACGATTCAGTGACCGAAAAGGTATGACAATTACTGCATAATATTGCTTTAAATTCATTTGTCTTTAGCATAAAAATGCAAAGGTTTTAAGTTTCCTAACCGAAAAGCGACAAATCCCTACCCATGTCTAGGCAATGTCGAATCTTAATTATGATTAGCGTCAATTTAGTGTTTTCAATTTTACTAAATATATCTTTTTATTGAAAATAGCTTTATTTATTATCATTTGAAAAGACCGAAAAACACATTTACCTTAAAAACACTATACTCTATTTCTACAGTTTTCATTCTATTTCGACGTGCCTTACAAATTCGTTGGAAATGGTCATAGAAAAGCTATATTATGTTTGTGCAAGTCAAAAGTATATTTAACATATAGAAAATATCGTCGAAAACTCCCCAAAGTTACTTAAAATATGCTCAGGGTTACTAGAGAAGTCGATATACCGATGTCCGTCTGCCTGTCTGACTGTCCGTATGAACTCATAGATCAGACAAATTTTATGATTAAATCCCTTATTATTCCGTAGGAGACAAGTGTATTTTACAGATTTCGAGCACTGTTTAAAATTTTTCAAGGACATAATTCGAATGTTTATAAAGATCGGTCAAAAATGCGTATTTGGAACAAAATTGAACTTTTGTTTTTTTATGAAAATCTAACCAAATTTGGCAAAGAAATATCTGTTGAAGTTCGTCCGCGCCTGAATTTAACGTACGCCATTTTTTAACTTCGAAAGCTGAAATTCCTTTGTCGGACTCATCATTTTGATGAATGATTATGTCTGGGATTTTATTCGGTGTTACACACAAAGATTCAAGGTCTTTAACGTAGATCCACATTTGTCGTCTGTTGCAACTTTATAACGTCATATAGAAAACTGATCTAAAATGTATGGCCCTTGTCATGTCAGGCTTGTCATAGTGGACAAATGATTTTATGTGACATCTCAGAATAATTCTGCGGCAATGATTTATTGCAAGAGACTAACTAAATGGTGCTAAATCGATGAAAGGATCCTTTTGGTACCTTTCTATCCTGTTTTACTGTCCCTCAAATGTTGGGATCTACTCTGCCATTTTGGAAGCAACAATCTGGAAACTCTAGACTTACATAGACTTGACTTCAACACAATAAAATATATATATTAGAGCTTTCTGGCTGGAATGTTGTCCCAATGAGCGAAATATTTTCTTTAAGAAAGGTATTTTGATTTAAAATATTAAGATATGAATTTGATGTCTATTATATATAATGCGTAATTGATTTGTAAGTAATAATGTACATATAGAAAATACTTTTTATTGGGATTTTAAAATATCGCAATTATGTATATATATAATAATTATGAATAGATTTTTAACATAAGACTAGGGCAAAATAGATAACCATCGTATTTAAGCATATTTAGTTAACATGCCCGCTTTGTGCTTAAGCTTCAGCAAATACTAATAAGTTTCAATATAACTAGAAAAATTCCATATGCAGCATATGTTTGGACTAAACTCTTTGGCCACACAATCATCCTAACACAGCCTGCTTTACCTGCATCGTCTGGAACTACGAGCGCGTCAGATTACTTTGACTTGTGCTGGCTGCTAGGCCAAGCTCCTCATCAGACTCGTCCGAATCCAAAGGACTGACACGTATCGCTTGGTACCACTTGTTAGTCAAGTCTGCCATTTGTGATTTGCATTCATGGAGTTCCTGGCTATTGAAACGGCGCGTCAAAAATGGTATGAAATACTTGCGATCCAATCGCCCAAATCCAGCAATGCGTGTCTGCGCGAATGAAACGTCTTCTTCCTCGGTCAATTCTGACAAATGCTCAGAGTCGATTGCTTGTCCCCATTCGCGAGTTTTTGATAGAGATATAGACTTGTTGCGCTTGCGGCTGCCGCTGCTAGTGCGTCGGGCATGTGGATTCTCAACAGCAGCGCTGCGCCCACTGCCCCTTGTGCGACGCTTTTTGCCAGGTTTTAAGAACTTAAGCAATGGCATCGTGGAGCCTCCCAATACTAGTGTAGTAAACAATACGATTATTAACGTTGTTGTTATGATGACGTGTCGCTTTTCCTGACTGTCCAAATGCAAATGCAATGAGAGTGCATACGAAATAGCTCCACGTAATCCGGAAAACCACATAATAAACTGCATCTTGTTATTGATTTTATGCTCTCTAAACTTGTTAACCAAGTAAGCAAGCGGAAAAATGTTGCATGCGCGTCCGATCAAACACAACACGATGGCCCATATCACAAAAGATAACTCAACTTGGTGCTTGAACGAAAAGATAGCCAGGCCCAGGTAGGCAAACACACAAGTCTCCGCTATAAAGGCCAGTGTACGCATCGTCTGCTGCATTGTGATTTGTGTCACTGTAGATAGATTGAAATGGGTATAGTGCGACATGACGATGCCACAGAATAGAATAGCCATTATTCCACTAAGATGTATGCCTTCGGCCAGCACATATGGCGCATATGTAAACATTAACATCATTGCGAACTCCAGTGAGGGATGTTTGCGCAAGTCGATGTGCTTGAGCAGAAGGGCCGATATCAATGCAAAAATGACGCCCAGCAAGGACGAAGCGACGAACATGCCACAAAAAGTTTTAAGCGCACTGAACACAGCCTCGCTTGTGCTAGCTTCCGCATTAGCTGTAGCTGACTGGGTAATAGACGCTGTCAGCACAATGGATATAGCATCATTTAGTATACTTTCGCCAAACACCAACATGTTGAGTACAGGATCTACGTCAAGAGCATGAAATATTGCCACGGTAGCCACTGGATCCACCGCTGATATAAGGGAGCCAAACGCAAAAGATTCCGAAAAGCTTAATCTGCAAAAAGCATAAACATTTTAATTGAGATTCCACAACATAGGATTTTGGTTAGTATCGTTCTTACCGATAAGCTACTTCTGCCAAGCCGAGCAAGTATATGCCCGCACCTATAACTAATGCAGAAATAGTAGTACCAAAGATGGCAAACACCAGTATGGAACCTATATTTTGAAAAAAATTGCCTTTATGCAAGTTGTATCCCGACTCGAATATGATAGGAGGCAGCAGCACAAGAAAAAATCCAGTTGGGGAAAAAACCTCCTCGCGTTTCCAGCTGCCATTCTCGCTTGACATAACATTTAACGAAAGGCCTATCAGCGCACCCAAAAATATGACCACAATGCTTTCGGGCAGGTACTGAAAGCCTGTCTGCAGCATGGAATGAATCAGCAAAATGCCCAGCATAATGACGCATATCACAAAAAACAGTGAAAGCGATGAATTATGCTCCTGCTCCACGGCATGAGGATCAATCAATGGTGGCTCTGTCGCTACAGTAGTCGCGTTTTTGCTAGTATTTCCTGCGGGCGCAGCAGTTGTTGAGCTTAAAGCCGATGTGGCTTGCGTCACATTGCTGCGTACTGTAACATTGGCATTGCTGACATTAGCGCTTGTCTCAATATTATTAACAATAGACGCTTGTAGCGTTTTATTTTGTGAAACTGAGTCCTGTTTGGCATCCGCCGTGTGGTCTTGGGCTACTTGCTCCTTTGCTATTGCCGTCCAAGCACAGCATATTGTAGTTATTATACAAAACAGCACTGCCCGCTGAAGCTTCATTTTGAGTGTCGCTGTACTGAACTGTGTTCATTAAAATCGCTCATATACACACAATTATACGTCCCTTCACTTAATTATTATCGTTGCCGTCGTTTTATACATTATTTCTTGTTTTTTTCAAGGTGCAACAAAAACACGTCATAAACAGCTGTTTATTGCATGCAATATAGTATGACCGTATTAAGAAAAGTGCTTTGAAACAACAGTATAAAATACTGACTTTCGTTTTAGTTAATACCAAATCATTGCTAGCCGTTGTAACTGCAAATATTTGAATGCAAGTTTTAATTTTAATGAAATAAATTTATGACGCTTGATAGACACAATATATGCGGAATAGAAAATTTAAGCGCGGCTAGAGCGCAGCCTTCACTCATTTGTTTGGTCATTAGAAAACATGAGTAATTCTCATTTTTGTATATATGGGTTAAAAATTAAAAGTCAATATGATAAAATTTTTTCTGTATGAGTATCATAACTCGTGTAACTGAATACAAGTTTTTATAAAATTACCGTAGTTTTCAAATAAGCATTTAAGCATTTTGAAAAAAAAAGTTGAAATGCTTTAATTCTGCTAATAAAGGTGGGAAAAACTAGAAATACAGTCAGTACAACTTTTATTCGTACACCAAAAAAATACAAGTTAACTTAGTTAAGTTTACATCAGTTGCTTCTATAATGAAAAACCCAAAAAAACAGTCAAAAGTTTTCGCACAACAATTACTCTCGTTAAGGAATTTAATGAGGGTTGTTTTTTTCAGTGGAATATTTTCTGTACATTTATAATAAATATTTTTTAAATGTACGAGGTGGGTTCAAAAAATATCGCGAATTTTGTGTTTTTCAAAAATTATTTATTTATTCATGAATATCTATTTTGTCCCCTTCAAAGTAATCCCCATGAGATATTATACACTTGTGCCAACGGTTTTTCCAATCTTCGAAGCACTTCAAAAAATCATTTTTTTTCAATCGTAGCGTAGCGTCGTCCTTTCATGGGCCTCTTCAGTTTAGGGAACAAGAAAAAGTCACAGTGGGCCTGATCTGGGGAATATGGTGCCTGCGGCATCATTAGTGTGTTGTTTTTGGCCAAAAAGTCGCGCACAAGCAACGATGTGTGAGCAGGGGCGTGGTGCAAGACCCAATTTTTGTTCTTCCACAAATCCGGGCATTTCTGGCGGATTAGGTAATATTCCTTATTGACCGTTCTACTCTGTGGCAAGAACTCATGATGCAAAACACCCCTGCAATCGAAGAAAATTGTAAGCAAAACTTTTACATTCGACCGAACTTGGCGCACTTTTTTCGGTCTTGGTTCGTGCGGCAGCTTCCATTGAGATGATTGAGCTTTGATTTCCACGTCATAACCATAAACCCACGATTCGTCACCAGTTATGACCCTCTGGAGCAAATTTGGGTCGTCGCGGACAGAGTCAAACATCTCATTAGCAATGTTCATGCGATGCTGTTTTTGGTCGAAATTGAGCAATTTTGGTAAGAATTTCGTGGCGACCCGTCTCATGCCTAAATCATTGATAAAAATCGAATGGCAGGAGCCAATCGATATGTCTAGGTCCTCAGAAACTTCTCTAACGGTGATTCGACGATTGGCCAATACCATTTTCTTCACTTCATCAATTTTTTCGTCTGTTGTTGAAGTGCTCGGGCGTCCGGCACGCTCTTCGTCGTTTACATCTTCTCGGCCTTCTGAGAACATTATGTACTACCGATAAACATTGCTTAGGTCCAAGATAGTTTCTCCGTATGCCACAGTCAACATTCGGAATGCATCCTCGCACTTAATTTAGTTTTTCACACAAAATTTGATACTGGTTCTTTGATCCATTTTTTCAAATAGGTAAAAATCGAAGACGAGCCAAAACACGTGCAAGTAAAGAAGTCAACAATTAAGTGAACATTCAAAATGGCCGAGCTTGTCGGCATAAGAGAGAGACATGAGTACCAACATAACATAATTCAAAATTCGCGATATTTTTTGAGCCTCGTACATACATATGAATATATGTTGTAATATAAGCCCTATCACACACTAAGTCATAATTAGTTTGTAACGATTTATTTCTTCTGTCATTATTGGTTTATAACTCTATGTCCTTATCGATTGATTTGGGTTTTATAGACTTAAGCGATGACTTTTTATGTTTTGATCTCCTAGGGCACAATTATCTTCTAATATAAGTCCGGAGCTAGAGTATAGTTTTCAGTTCCTGAACAGTAATTGCCGTCGATCCCATGGCTAACACTTATGATGACATTTTCCTATAGGGACGTTTAATTTACACTTCTTTCAAAAATAGTGTTTATTTGTATAATTTTTAATTGCACTCTACTTTGAATTGCTCTTGAAAATGATTCTTTAGTGGTATATGACAGACTTTGAACTAACCAAACAAAAGATTGCCTTTTTTTGTGTCCGTCCTGTCAAAAATGGAAATTTCGCACCCTTTAATAAAGGTAATAAGATAAGAAAACTAAAGTGAAAAAAGGATTTAGTGTACATAGAAATGTAGTAAATATTTTAGTTGTTTCGTCATATAAAACCCTTTCAGTATTAGAGTTACAATAAATGCTATACTTATTAGGTTTACAATTTATTTGCAGCTCTACGTTTTCACACTCTCTCCCAACGATGAACTGGAACATTTTATGAAGCGAAATTTTAAATACGTAAGAATTCTATTTGCTAACATACAATTGGGAGTTATTGAAATTGCTGCAAATAAAAAGCCCTGAACCCTATCATCCAATAAATTTCAACAACTCCTTGCGATTTACTATACTCATTTTATTATGTATTATAAAGTTTTAATGTTCATATTTTAAATAATACTACTTTCACGTAAAAGTTCACAGAGGAGGAAACACCCGGCACTTTACTGTTTCTTTATAGCGCAGTTTTGACACGTTCAATGGGAAAGTAAGGCTTTAGCTAGAATCCAATATACTGACATTTTGTAGATTTTAAGGTTTATGATATAACACTACAAAAATCTATTTCCTTATGGCAATATACTTTCAATCAACGAATATAGAGTGCGGACGGACTTGGATTCATCGAAATCATCACCCTTGACGATGAGCAACCACGAAGAGGGTTCCCTGATGATAGTCACCCTGCTGTTGACGGGTCGAGCCACGCCTTATATACATAATGGTGTAATCAATGTAGGCGATGAGAATAGTTATGTGCGTTTGGTTTTTTTTTTCTGGCACATATGTAGTTATAAAAGTTAAGCTGGCTTATTTAATTTCTAGGCGGTGCCACAGTATGGTGTGCTCAAGCGTTGCATGATCGGATTTCTGCTCTGGGATATTGAGTCATCTAGTGTAAGTAAAATTGAAAAAAAAATTGTGATTGACATTGGCTCAATGTGAACGTGTTGTAACAGGCTGCCGTGAATCAATCGCGACAGCCAGGATCCCGATTAAAAACACCCAATTATCCAATCTGGATAACAAGCTGCACCGGACATTACGGCGTCATCTTTAATCGTAATCCAGATCTATTGCGCAACTATCATGCAGAGTCGCGTTTTGATGTTAATTATTATAGCTGCTCGGGTCATCAGATTCAGATGACTATCGATAATCGCACATACAACGAACAAGCATTGGTTATGTTGGAGCGCCAACCCATCACACCGGAAAGTACCTCTCTATCAGGCAAACTTGCCAAGGATGAGCAAGGCGCTGCGGCTGGCGGTGGCGTCGTTGCTGGAGGTGCTGCTGCCGGTGTGGCTGGCGCTAGCGGCAGTGTTGGTGGTGGTGCTGCTAGTGGTGCTAGCGGTGGTAACAGCGATGTGGTCGCTAAGGAGGAGTCAACGCTGAACACGCCATTGCAGCGCTTGATTCATACCAAGTGGGAAGAGGCAACTATAAGCTTTCACGTGCAGCCATCGATGTTGAGTTATCTTTTTAGTACCACACAGTAGATTATTTTAAAATAATGGATACGCACTCACTTTTAAACTCAGAAGAGATATTTTTGATTTATTATCTCCATGTAACTTTTGTCTCTACTAGATCAGTGTTGTTAATCTGAGTCAAGGCTCGCCTTTAAATCCTTAAATAATTAGTATTCAAATTATTAGAGAACTCGTTTCGAACATAGTATAATAACTCATTAAAGCATGTAAGCTTGTTATGTTGTCTCTTGATCTATGATATAAATCGACATGCTTGGCAAATAACCGATACTTTTTGTATGCGAACATCTATAATAGAGAAAACCCAACACATTGGACCTACTTACTTACTATATATTACAATACATCGATGTAAGCAGTTCTTCTTAGTTATCGGGTCATTTACTATGTATATCATAAGACAAATAATATAAGTTTTATGTTTTTTTATTCCATTATTTATTTGAAGTAAGGACCCATTTAATGTAACTATAATTTATATATAAAAGTATGATATATTGTAGGCTTTTTAATAATCATATAGTAAAACAATGCACAATTAGAAAATAGTTGTAGTTCAAATTCTTGCACATCAGATATAAAGTACTTACAAATATCTCTAGTGCTAAATGGATTAAAAAATTGTGAAGACCACAAATTTGTCATGGGTAATTACATAAATATTTAAAGAATATAAGTTGACTTGGCTAAACAGCGATGGCAGATACACGTAAAATATTTTGGGTATCATCCAAAACATAGTGTTCGAGCTACGGCAAATTTTTGAAAAGTTAACCAAATAGCAATTCGAATTTTCATAAATCTGCTGATAGTAGATGTTACAAAGACCTCTCTTTGCACAAAAAGCGACTGCAGGAACACCGACTAGTTTATAATAGACCACTAGTCGACAACAAACTGAATAAAGATTGATCACCAACATGCTTCGAAAAAGAAAACATTTTTGCTGGTTTTATTAAAACACAAATTTGAAATCTTTGATTTTTTTATTTATTATTCTTATTTTTCATAAAAATGATTGAAACTCAATATTATCCTGGGAAGAGGCTTAAAAGTTTAGACACTTCGTGCAAGATTTATTTATTTTAAATATACTCAATTCTTTGTATAAATGTTGAATAAGGGAAAGATAAGTTAAAAATTACTTTTTATTTTAGTTTGAATAGTTCAAAAATATTTCCATTTACCTAAACTTTTCGTTTCGATTTATCAAAAAAGTGTTTATTATTATATTATTTTTAATAGATTTGGTAAGTATCTATCTAAATTGTTATTTCTTATAAAAACATAAACTTTATATTGTATGAATTTAAATGGCTATCAAATACTTTTACTATTTTAAAGTAGGTATCATTGAATAAAATAATCGTATTTTCAATAAATTCTTTTCGTATAAGAGACTTTAGTTGTAATAAAGTTTTCATTAAGTGCCAGAAATTCATATAATTTATACTCGTAATACATAGCTCAGATAAAAGTTTTGCTCTTTGAATAAAAGCATTGCTCCTTAAAAGGTAATATATAAGTGACCCGCTTATTCCAAAACCCTATTTTGTTTCATCATGCAATAGTTTTAAAATGAAAATTATTGTCAAAAGACGGTAACATAAATCGAATAAGAAACGTTTTAGTAGTAAAGACACGAATAATAGATTGATCGATTTCTTTTGTTACAAACTCCTACGTTACATCGTTGACCTACTACATTAAATTCCTGATATACATCCCGATATTCTATGGCCCCCCTGTACCCCGTTTACTTTATTCTGCAGAAAATGTATTCGTAGAATGTGCGCAAGAAAATTAATTAATTTATCTCCATCAAATTTGACATTGGAATATATTTTTTGGATAGACAAGACCACTACCTGAAATCAGAAATTTAGCAACTTATCTCATACTAATGCACGTTTTCATCTAATTCAGAAGATGTAAACTAAAATCATCTTTTTCAATTTATGCTCAATTTGGCTTCATTTAATTCAAATAATCTATTGATTGTTTATATAATACTTTTATTTTGAATAATGCTTAGCAAAGTATTTTTTTGTATTTATAAGTTTTGTTTCCTTAAATACAATATATAAGAATAACAATTAAAAGCTTAGTTTACCTACAGCACAATTTATATATTAAGCTTTAGCTCTGGACATATGCATAAGTTTCTGGACTTTATGTATAATATAAAGAATTTTTGTAATATAATATCAAAATATCTTCTTCAGTAGCTCGAATTTAGTATTCTAAGCAATAAGTATTAAAATTAGTTCGTGAAATAAATAGTATTCGCTTTTCAGTTGACATATTTCAATAAATAGACAAGAGTTCCAAAGTTTCCTAACACAATCGTAAAATATAAGCCATCCATAATATGGTAATATTTGACTTCATTAAAGTATAACAAATGCATTTAATAGATTTTGTTTCAGCTCAATAATAATATCTGACTTTCGACTTTTATTATAATATATAGTAATAGTATACCAATTTAAGCCCAGTGTGCAGCGCGTTGGAAAAACAAGTAAATTTCCCGAAAAATAAAAGCAAATTTCGATTTATTTTAGAAAAGGCTAAATACGAATCTGTTTTTCCAGTTAGAGCTACTACGCAATGAAAAATGAGATAAGCAATAGGATATAAAATAGTGTGAGTCAGAGAGTTGACCGATTGTTAGATATCCTGCATTCAATATACTAAAAACGAAATATTAATGTTAAATCTTCTTTTTTTATTCCTTTAACTCCTTGAGGAGCATAGGGCTTCTGTAAAACATCTAAATCGTATCCGGTTTTGTGCCAATTGCTTCACTCTGCTCTAAGAACATCCAGATTCTTCAGCTTCTTTCAAAACAGTTTTGGGTCTGCCTCTTCTTCGGATATCCTGTGGGTTCCGTTGGACCAGAGTACTTCATGTGGCTAACGCAAAGTATGCCTAATCCAAACCGGATATCGGTTTCATATTATATCGCTGCATCAGCTCAGAATTGCTGATCGTCTTTGGCCACCAGATTTTCAGAATGCGCCGAAAATCTTTTCCATCAAAGGTTTGTAGTTTGCTAAGAATAGCTTCTGTTGTCACTCACTCCCATAAAGTAAAATGGGTAGCCCATAGGCTTTTTATATCTGAAATTTTGTGTTTGTCGACAAAAAATTGGAATTCCAAATCTTTCGGACTTGCGCGAAAGCAGTTGTGGCTTTAGCCACTTTGACTATGATACTGCCAAGGTAGAAGAAATAGTCCAATGAGTTCGATGAGCTCATTACGGATTAAAAAGTCGTCATGTCTGTTGGTGTTCACTTTCAAATCCCTTATTTTTTCCACATTTACCTCGAGACCATGCTTACCAGCTTTTTAGACCAGGTCGTCCAGTTTACCTTGCATATCATTATGTCGAACAGAAAGAAAGCAGACTTCATCGGCATAATCTAAATCTTCAAGCTGCTCCGTAAACGTCCAGGGATTTCATCGATGGCGATTAGAAGTAGAACTGGCGACAGTAGGCAGCCTTCAGAGTTCGTTGAAAAAGGTCCAGACAAACTTCCAATGTGTAAAACCCTGCATTTGAAACCCTCGTAGTGTGCCTTTATTAAATTTATTAGGCCTTCCAGATGGGTAACCAATGCACACTGTCGAAGGCAGTACGGAAATCGATGAATGGCAGTTGGTGAGACGACTTCCATTCGTTGATCTTCTACTAATATTCGGAGTGTGATGATCTGGTCTATGCAGGAGAGGTTTGTTCTGTCTAATGTGGCATTTAGGCGCTTGCTTAATGACTTGCTTTTAACACCTATTGAAGGTAGTTCTGCAGGAATGGATTGGTGATCTCTGTTCAACAGCTCCGAAAAATGCTTACGCCAGCATTCGTTCATTCGTTGTGTGCAAAGTGACGCCTTGTTTAGACTTTACCGCATGTTTTTCTAGAACTCTAACTAGTCGAACTCGAATATGTCAAGTTGGCCCGTGCAGCTATCCTTCACCAAGTTTGGCCCGTGAGTTGACATGGCTATCTAGGTGTGGCACGAGGAGGCAAAGATGAGGAGTTAGGTTTCAAACGAGAACCCGGTTCCTTCGGCGACTACGTACTATATGTATATTAAAAGACTGAAATCGTATTTGAGCGTACGGGTCCAGAAAGTGGATGGATAATATATATTCTTTGGTTGTTTCTTTTTGCATTTCAAATTGATGAAGTTGACAGTTTCTTTATAGCTTAAAATTTTCATAATTGGCCCTCAAAAGTTTTTTGTAGTTCCCAAACCAAATTTGATCAAAATCGGTTGACTATATCTTTCAGCTTTCATAGGAACGATTAATCAAAAAAACATTTTTGGTTCAACATTTTTTTATTTTTTGATGCTTTTCAAGGTATCGTAACCTAATTTTCCAATCAAAAGTCTTTTGGTGCTCTTAAGAATATATCGGATTTTTGTAAGTTAGTGGTACTGAAAACGAATTTAACGTACGCCATCTTTTAAATTTCACGATCTCCAAATGTACAAATAGATCCTTTTTTTTAAGAACTTCACATCGTTTCTAATGCCATATCTTTCAAGTGAGAATAATAAAGTTCGAAGAAATCAAAATTTTTGCAACTGGTAAAACCATTGCAATAATTATCCCTTTCTATTCCGTCTAAACTAAGGTATGTAGAGATCGATCACTACTATAGTAGAGGGTGGGCCATATGTTAGTTTAGTTGTTAAACCCTCAATATTTTAAACACAACCGTCCAATTGAACCATTATCAGATAAGTTTTTGTAATCGAAAACCGAAAAACGATGTTGAAGGGTTTTTGCCCTTAACAAATATCTTAAAAAGATATCTCAAATTTATTTTATTCAAAATATGGCATAATTTATTTATTGAACTCTTAGGTAATATTTTAGGGTAGCTTTTTTTCCACGCACCTTTTTGTTCCTTGGTCTTCTATTGGTATATCACTACTATTTTTGTAGATTCTATATATTGTATATTTATTTTAATTGTGGGTGGACAAACTATAAATTGATTACGAATACGAGTCTTTGAACATAATTTTAGATGACATAAACATGGGTCCAGACAAAACAATACTAAAACTAGATTTTTTCAACGATGTCTTTGAGTTATCTTTACAAGAGAAATGCACTTCGTTATAGTATGTAAAACTAAAACTATGTAAATATAATAAACAAGTAAACATAAATTTTACCGAAATACTTATGTACAAATTATCGCATACATTCTGTTTGTGTATGTATTTCAAATACAATATCTTAATATAGGAACAAATACAGTATACCTATATATATATTTAAATATGCCATATATGTATGTACGTATAAAGAATGCTGGCTGGGGTCAAACACGGTAACCGTGGGTACAAATATCAAATAAATATGTGCGCTTAGAGCCTAGCTAAGTATTAATAATTTACATGGTTTCTTGTACCACATATTTTTAATTATGTATGTGTACAATATACTTATCTATGTACCTATATGCTATATTTAGTAAACATTGCATGTATCTATAAAGATTATTTGACTTAAACTCAAGATTGTACCTGTACAATTGGTAAAAGTCACGGACACTTCGTGAGCTCACTCTCTTATATGTTATTGCATACTTATCAGCTGGTATGCATGTCTATCTATGTGTTTATGTATATGTATAGTATATGAGGGGGATGTGTTTGTGTTTGTAAAGTGTATGTACTAAATGGGACTAACTACAGCTGGTTTCGGCTTTTCTGCACCGGCTGTCCGTCCTACGGTCGTACCAACATTTTTTCAATCTGTGCCAGATTCGTGTCCCCATAACGCGTCATGTTGACCGGTTGCGCCGGTGGGTTTTTCTTTGTTTGCGTGTGCCAGGTGAGTATCTAGAGGGCGATAGTGGCTCTTGGGTAAGGTTTGTCGTTTCTGGCCAATTAGCATGCAACTTACCTCTGTGCAGTCGGCTGCCAACAGCTCAATTTCCTTATTTAAAAGCGGTGCCAGACTTCGCAAGAAGCCATCTTCCTCATATCCCGGCTTAAATGGCATTTTTGCATTGGGTCGCTCTTGCAAAAACTTAACGCTTACCGCGAAACCGGCCATATCCACTGGATATTTACGTCCGCCTATCCACCCGTCGTAATAACCATCAAGTTTGCCACCTCTTATTATAGGGCTGCTAACCCCAGTCTTAGTCACCAGTCCTACAGGCCACATTGACACCTTTTTCGTATATCGCATCTGGAATATAATCAAAAATCATTAGGACTCATTTTAAGCGAAACTGATACATTCTTAATTTACTGGAGATTTGGGACAAACGGCAAAGATTATGATCTATTTTTTTTTGTCGTGATGCTCAGCAATGTCCTTAAAATTAAAATAAATGCCACAATGTTCATAATTTAAAGCACCTTGGGGCTCTTCTGCGTAAGAACCAAACTACACAGAAACCGATTATAATGAATTTAAATTTTTTCATCGAACCAGTATTCGAAATAGATCTTTTGATTGGTCTAATCAAAATTTGGATGCAACATAGTAAGGGTTAAACCTTTTAGCCTTAATTAATTTAAACTCTTTAGCCCCATAACTCCTTTTCAATGCCATTTACCATGTTTATACGTACCTGTTCAAATATGCTAATGTCATAGGTGTTATCATCGTCTGCAAAATAGAAGACACCCTCACTGGCGTTAGCACGCAGCCAGCTCAGACCACGATTCCTGTTCGAGACCCCACGTGGCTTGGCACGTTTTGCCTTGTATTCCTCCGGCATTGGCGCTGTTTAAGTCCAGAACGAGAATGGCAAAAAGAATGGCATTACAATTGCCGTATTATTATTTACGTAGCTTTTTTGTAAACGTATCCTGGACATGCAATAAACAATGCCACCCTCTAAATACAACACTTACCCACTAAGTACTCGTAGGGCACGCCAATGCGATCCAAGGTTTGGGAGACCAACGCCGACGTTTTATTAGCATCCTCGATTACCAGCCACAGTAAATTAACGACATGCTTCAAAGTGTATCCCAGGCGCGTCAGCTCCGCTAGCTGTTCCGGTCTTCGGTATGTGGGTGTGATTATGTACAGCGGCGGCTGTGTGGCAGAGGAAAGTACCTAATGTATATTAACAGCTGGCCATGGACTAAAAAACTACTAAATAGTTTATAGCACAAATATATATGGAGCACTTGCACAACAACAAGACGATGGATAAACCAAGTAAAACTTGTGCTTCATTGTACGAATAACAATTATGCAAATTAATCCAACTCTAGACTGGAATACTGAATTAGTGCTAGTGCGGTTTTTGGATCACCCAGCCAGCCATCCAGCCAGCCAGACTGACTGCGTGCAAATAATGTAGATATGTATGGCATTGTCGGTGTATTCTATTCTATATACAAGATTTAAAGCAATTCAAATGTCATATAAAAATAAGCATTACAGCGTAAAAATCTAAACAAAAAAAAAAAATAGCGTCGAGCACTTTGTAAATTGTCCATTGTTGACATACAAAAATGCTCCAAAATGCATTCAAACTTATTTGCATACTGCACACACACACACACACATACACACATAAGAACATGCCACAAAGTGGGGCTGCAAGGGGATGTCCAACAAAAATAAATTAAACCCCTAACAAATGGATATGCAAACTACCTGCACCGAATAAAAGTAACCAATAAACGTGATTCTTGGGTTCACTCTTATCTAGTAGCTTCAGATAAGATTCGGCTTTGGATGACGCCATGTAAAGAGTTTTCCAAAAACTTGACGTCTTATCAATATCATTGGTGTAATAAATTTCGTAGTTACTTAAGTCTTATTTTATTTTTAATAATTATAAATAATTACCGAAAGCCAAACAATAAGATAAGATAGAAAATTTAATTTACGATTTTCAAATTCAGTTATCGTATTTACTCAGTTTGAACTTTTTTTGTTTAATTGTCTCAAGTTCCTTTTAACTACTGAACAGACCCAACATTGACATTTATTGAAATTTTTGCATGCTCAAATCAAAAAAGAAAAGTCAGCAAAAAACCACTGGATGCCTGTGAATCTTTTCAATTCGTGAAACTAGATCATCGGTAAACCCAACCAAGTACCCTGTCTAGACCCCCTTGTTTACCCTTCCATGGTGCGGCCATGTTGCCTTGCTGCGGCGCACAGTGGCTCGGAAGCCGAAAATCCGTTGCAAAAATCATATCTTCGAAACAAATTGAGATATTTTTATGAATTAAATTGAAAGAAAAATCTTTAGGTTTTAAAATAAGTATTCATACATGGTGGTACGATATCTGAGAGCTGCGCAATATGTTGTTGAAGTTGGATTTTGTTGCCTGTGCAATATTCGCCATATTTATGAAGAAAATTTTAATGATATATTTGTTCACATATCAGCAGTATTTTGTAAAATAATCATCCACATTTACATTTGAGGGGATATCTAAAAGACTTAACATTTCTTTTGAATAACTACTTGGCAATTCAGTGTTGGATCGCACATATCTAAGGGATGCAACCAGTGGATCTGATGTGGCCGCCAACATATTAAAAAGGTCCTTGTTTTCCCTTGATCGCGATTTTTTACAAGTATATATGGCTCTGAATTTTTTATAATCCTTGTTTCTTGATTCCTGGGCTTCTTCTGACATCTCCCCAATGGTTAGGCAATGATATTCTATTATAGATTGGCCATGTGCCAAAATTTTGTGAAGTGTGGGAGTTAGTTTCTTTCCCGGACATTTTTCCAGTAGCAGCTCTGCAGTCTTAGTCGCATATTCACCAAATTTACTGCCGTTAATTTTTTCGTTACAATTCAGAATATTTAAAATAGTACTTAATCTTTTAATAATATCTTCATCCACTCCAGTTATTTCTGACGTAGTTTTGTGTTCTTCAAAGAACTTGCGGGATAAGTTTCCATCAGTTGTATTACCATATCTATATTTGGGGCAGTCGACTTTCAGTCCAAATTTCTTATTAAAATCTTCTTGTATTTTTTTTTTCCTACTTAAATGAATCGTGAACTTGCGGAAGAGTATATGCAAGTTTTAAAATAAACTCCATGCATCTAATTCTGGCATGCAATGGAGAAATACCAAATTCCAGATTTTCCTTTTCAATAAAAGAATTATTCAAATTTTGAAAATCCTTTTGTGTTTTTTTACAAAAAAGAACTTGTCAAAGTTGATTTAGTGTTCCAAACAATTGGCAGGTCTTCCTCTCTTTCGGTGCGTAGGCGTTTGAGGTTCTTCTGGCAAAATGTCAATATGGGTAAGTCCTTTTAGCCAGTTTTCGTGTCTCCTAACAAAATTTTCTTTGCAGCGACTACAGTTTTGCCACTTTGCTTTTATTTGGGCGTAAATAAGAGAAAGTTTGGCTTTTAAATCATCAAACTTATCTATATTTGCTTCCTCAACGTTAAGTTCTTTCACGATTGCCGAAACGAACTCCTTCGGAGTTATGGAGTTTCTGAACAACTCAAAGACATCGTTACACTTATAAAATCACTGCTTGCGAATTATATTTAAAAATACTTTTTACTGCAATGTGTGTTCTTTTAAAGTCAAAACAAAATGGTATGTTTCTGAAGTATTCAGGCAAAAGTATACAAATATTAAGCCTTTATCCAGGAAAAAGTAACAGGTACAAATTAAATTATATTATATGTTTTACAACTACCTGGAAATACAAAAAAGGATTGATTAACCCTTTTTTTCAATTGTCACAGGTAGGCTATTTTTTTGTAAAGTCAAAATATAGGCAAACAACTCTCAATTTAGTGCCTGCATCCAGTGCATGCATGCTCTTCTTCTTATACCTGCGTCAGAATATTTTGTAGTTGGGCTTCTTGGCTTTTACTGGTGTTATAGCCACTAGAGGAAATAAGAGCAATTAATCTTTTTAGAGTAGGTAAATAGATTAATAACAAACATATTTACGTTAAAAAAATATAGAAAATTGTGTTTTTTTTTTATTTTCTTCCAAAGTTGAAAAAGTGGCCCAAATATAGTGGTTCAGGCAAACGGAAATAATGAAAAAACTAGAAAAGATTGAAACTGTTTTTTTTTTTCGTTTATGTTTAAATTTTACCTTTTTATAGAAATTAAAAAAATAACAAATTTTTTTCCAAAAATTAAGATTTTTTTTATAGTTGTAAATATACTCATCTTTGAGCGGATGTAGGAACTAAGCTATTCTGCCGAATTGAATAAAATTTATATATTCGTGATCCTTGGAAAATTCTAAATCAGATACATGTATTGGTTTAATAAAGCCATTACATCAAAATTTTGATTTTTGCAACGCTTTTGCGGCTGCCGAGCCACTGTGCGGCGTCGCTTTTTGGTTTTTTGCGTACTATATTCATATAGAAGCGCAGCAATCCGAATTGAGTGAGATACGAAAATATCGGACCACCCCCTCCCCCTTGGGCCAAAAAGTACGCAATTTTCAAATTAGGCTCATGTACCAAGTTTTGAATTATAATATTTTTGTTTGCTTTTTCTATGTAACATATGCATGTAATTGAGGACGGTACGTATGTGGCTTATATATTATAGCTAATTAACCTACAATATCATGCGCCACTTTGTTACACAACACTAGCAACCGATTGACACTTCGTTTCATGTGTCTTTTGTCCGAGTCGGGGGCACAACTCGTTGCATCCGTCATAGTTGCGCTTATGTAAATAAATAATGTACTAAACCTTGTGACGTATGCATTAACTGACCGACTGGAGATTATGCAGAGTTTACTACTAGTCATAGCCTTTTTACGATCTGTAACCATATTTGGGTCAAACAACTAACTTTTTTTTATCATCAGTATCCTACTAATCCAACCAATACAAAGCTCTTAATTAATTTGTATTAGTTTCGATATGTAACCTATCCCAATGTGCAAATAAGAGGGCCAATTAAATTAAACCTTTGTCCTTTGAAGGTATTTACTTTTGCCAGTCTATAATGAAAAGCAAGCTAATGTCCCAAGTCAAATACTTAGCTAAGTACCATCTTTCTTTAAAATACATACAGTCTGTTAAGTAAGAGCGTGTACGGCATAACTTATCAAAAAATTGATTTAAACAAAAGTTTCTTTACATCAATTTATTCTACATGTTCCGAAGCATGACGCAATTATATCAATAACATGTCCAGTCACCACCAGCGTCAATAATCACCTGGCATCTCCGCGGCATATTTTCCACCAAATTTTCAGCATATTCCACGGGAAGCGCTCCTCAAATGTGTCGTATTTCTCGGAAAAGGTGTTTCAAAGTAAATGTGGGTCTTCCTCGAAGCTTTTGCTTGATGAAGGCCCAGAAGTTTTCGATGGGACTTGCATCAGGGGACTGTGCAGGCCAATCCAAGGTGACGATGCCTTTTTCGCGCTTCCAGTCGGTACAGAGACGACTGCGGAGTTTGGGGTCATTATCTTCCTGCAGAATCCAATCTTCTTTTTTGTTGATAAATTGACTTTTGGCAGTCGGTAATAAAGCTTTTCGATAAATTTCGACCATCCTGGGAGCATTCAGGTTCTCTGTGAAGAGATGCAAAGTGCCGAAACCCTTTTTTGAGAAGCATCCCCAAAGATGAATTTTTATAGGGTGTTTAACGATGCGCTGGACAAACTTGAAGACAAAGATCAGGCCCGTGGTATGATAGAATAACCACAAACAGAAGATTCGTCGGAGAAAAGTACTTTGCTCCAATCGCGATCAATGTTTTCTTTTACCCAAGCCAGTCGTTTTGCAACGTGTTTTTCGGACAACAGTGGTTTCTTCAATGTGCTTCCAAATAATTTCGAATCGTTATGTGCGATATATCTACACCCTTTTTTTCAATTTTGCTTGCCCTACACGCAAACTTAAGCCAGGATTCCGTGAAAACAAACTCAAGATAATTTTTTCATCCTTCTTAATCACGCTTCCTGTTGAGCCACGATCGGGAAGGTCATCGACGTTTTTCGACTCCTTGTAGCATTGCACCCACTTCTGGACAAAAATCTTAGACTTTTTCAAATATTTTGCCGCCGCTGCATAGGACATTTTGGGTCCTTTTGGATGGGTGCAGAGAAAAACTTCCTCGAAGCGTTCTGCATATGCAGTACTCATTCTGCTTAACGAACTTATCTGACAAAGTTTTGACTTCCAATCGAACTTTTTACAAGTGCGTCAAAGACAAAGGTTATGTCTACTCGTAACCGAATTTTTAGAGATCTACTCCTTACCGACTGCGGATAATGCCGTACACGCTTTTACTTAACAGACTGTATATTGATGTAGTGAAAAAAATCAATGACTTATCTTTTATCTTTCATTTTATCAGATGCAAAATAAACTAATCAATACGCAACTCATTTCTCTTAGGTACGAACGCGAAGTCATATGGCGGAATGGTCATCATATACTTAAGTCATATTTTTTTACTCATAGCCTAGGTCTACAACTTTGCTCCCGCCTTTTTTTTATTTTAAAAATTATATAAAAAAAATGGTATCTTATTTATGTTTCAAAGCATTGTCAGTCACTTTCCACTACTTTGGCCCATCTTTCAGGCAACAAACGAATCCCGCGTCGGAAAAATTCTTCATCCTTTTGCTTTTAATGCCCGACTCAAACGCATTAATTGCGTTCGATGAAGTGCACCAGTAATTTTTTCAGAAGGTTTTAGCAGCTCATAATAAATTACGCCAAGCTGATCCCACCAAATACACAACATGACCTTGGATATGTGAATATTCTGCCGAGGTGTCGCCGTAGGAGTGTGGCCGGGCAATCCCCATGATGTGCTTCGCTTAGGGTTGTCGTAGTGCACCCATTTTTCGTCCCCAGTAACAATACGATGAAGAAATCCTTTTCGTTTTTGTCTTTCAAGCAGCTGTTCACAAGCAAATAAACGTCGCTCAACATCTCTTGGTTTCAAATGATACGGTACCCAGTATCCTTATTTTTGGATCATCCCCAGCTGTTCCAGGCGTTTTGATACTGCTTGCTGAGTTACTCCCAATGATTTTACTAGCTGTTCTTGAGTTTGGCACGAGTCTTCATTAAGTAAAGCCTCCAGTTCATCATCTTCAAAAGTTTTTTCTCTGCCACCGCTATGCCGATCTTCAACAACAAAATCACCGCTTTTAAAGCGCTGGAACCACTCGCGACACGTTCTTTCACTTATAGTATCATCACCATAAGTACTTGAAATAACCCGATGAGCCTCAGCCGCCGATTTTTTCATGTTGAAATGAAAAAGTAAAATCTCCCGCAAATGACGTGAATTCGGTTTATAAGTTCACATATTTAATTAAGTGTAACTATATGACGCAAACAAAAATTAACTAATATCGATGTAAGGTTATATTTATCGATGTCAAAACGGATAGAAAACAGCTGTGATTTATTTATTTGAACTATTACTGGCTACTAGCGCCATCTTTTCGAAAACGGCGGTAGTAAAGTTGTAGACCTAATAACTCAAATCTTAAACCCTTTTTTTTTTTGTTTTATAGAGAACTAAAAACTACCTTCAATATGGCAAACAAATTTATCTAGACATGCGGGTAAATCTGTCTGAACGGCTAGATTGTGAACATGGTAAGAGCTAGAGTAACCAAACTTTTGGATCAGAGCCACAATTCTACATATCATACGCAAGTTATTTTTAGGGTTCCCTAAAAATCGAAAAAAATCCCTTGCTCCCTTTACAAGATAATTATATTTAATATACAATCATCAATGCAGCGTCAAGGATTTATTTCAAGATAATCTTGTAACTTCAGCGTGGAGAGTATTGGAAATATGCAGGATCATTTAGTATCCTAGTTAAATTAAACTAAATTAAAAAAATCATGAATGTTAGCTTCAAATTTAATCTTACATCTTCAATAGGAATTATTAAATCTTCATTTCACGAAAGGGCTTTGAATAATGATTTTTTTTGGGGTATACTGCGAGTAATATTTTTATATAATAACTAGTGCGCCCAGCAGACGTGGTCCTGCCCAAACTTTTTGAATACTCTAGTTAGCTTATTCAAATTTGCACCATTACTAGTCAAATGTCGTGCTTCACGGGTCTGTCTTAACCGAATTCTTTTACGTTCATTGCGATCCTCACGTTCCTGAGCAGTATGATTAGATTGAAAATTAATTTGACGTTGCATTTCTTCCAAAACACCTCCGTATAGACAACCTCTAACACACACAAAAATCATATTTGAAATTCATCGACGTGTTCACGAGTACACCCGGAACACGTGAAACATGTGTTTCTTTAATATATGACAAAAACAATTAACTACAAAATATTAGTTAATCAGATAATGTACACAATGCCCCACTATAAACAAAATTTGTCCAAAAATTAAAAAAAAAAATGTTAGGGTGACAATCCTTATCACTATGAAGAATAGATGTTGGCCGATTCTCAGACCTACCCAATAGGCACACAAAATTTATATAAGATAATTCCCTGACTGACTGTTTTGTTAGTCGCCCCTAAAAGAAGCATCGGGTTGGAAAGTGAGTACTCTACCACTACACCACCGATGGCCCCAATATTTTTGTATAATCTAAAATATTTAACTTTTTCAGTTTTCTTTGCAGCATTAAGAAGACGCTAGCTTGAAGTGTTTTACGACTACTAGTTCCCCGTACTTTCTTACCTAGTTAAAGTACAAGTTATGGAGAAATAAAAACACCGCAATCGGTTTAAAATTATTTTTATAATGAGTTGATTTCAAAGCAATTTCACTTTTTGTAAAAATTACTCAAAATACCTTCAAGAATAACAAAATCCAAATAAACATTATCCGTTCTTATGCGTTTTATAGACTTTACTGATGATTTAAGCAAGTTCTGCTTATTGGTCCCCGTAACTCATGCGAAAAAAATCAATTTGACCGTTCATTAATTTATATAATAGAACAATTCGTTATGCACTTGTTATTTCAAGCTTCTGCACTCTCAATGATTACTAGCCCTAATATAATTTTAAACTAGTGAGCCCGGCAGACGTTGTCCTGCCAAAACTTTTTGAATACTCTTAAAGTGTATAAACATCGTAAGATTCTCTAGTTAGCTTGTCTAGATGCATAAGATTTTTGGTTGAGTTTCATGACTCTCTAAAACGCCATATGGACGAACTTAAGTGATCTTAAGCGAGCTCGCATCTCTAATAAATGCATGCCCCACAGATACTACACTTCAACCCTCTTGCGGTTACGCTACTGTCTGCAGTTAATCTCCAATACCCGTTTTTTTTAAAAGAAGGTTTTTATAAACTCTATAACAGATACGAAAAATGTATTCAAGTCGAAGGTGGGTATGTAGAAAAATAGTTTGTGAGTCAAATAATTAATAAATATTCATTTTGTAACCTAAACATTTTTTTGTACTTTTTTTTAAAATTAGGGAAACTTCCTTTTTGAATACCCCTCGTATATTTACGATATTCACAAAAATGCGTAAATCTCACGAACCAATACACACAAACACATTGCAGTAGGCTCAAAACCTTCGTATTGACAACCTCTAACTCACGCAAAAATCAGATTTAAAATTCATCGACGCGTTCATGATAAAGAGATAAAGATAAAGATAAAACCATGTAAAATACTACTAAGTATAAACATCTAACAAAATTTCAAAATAGGAATAATTTCTTCTAGCTGTTGCACAACCCATATAGAGCCAACATTTTTATAGGGTATAGAGGGCAGCGAATAGGATTCCATTGCAAATAGCGTAAATAATTGAAGAAAATTAAAATTGCGAAAACTTGTAACTAGTATTTAGTATAATGCAAGAAGAAAACACAGATGCACACAAACACATATTACATACATAATATACATATGTATAGTATAGATATGTACATAGTTTACATAAGTACTAAAAAAAAAAAAAAATCAACAATATAGTACACTAAAGATGCACTTTTAAAGATTGCATAACAAGAGTTCAAAGTGTGAGTGTGTCTGTACAGGTTGGTTACTAGCAATACATTTACTATACATATACATATGTACTATATACTACATAGGTACTTATTTACGGGCTCTGAGACTGGAACAAAAGTTCGGCCTAAGGCATGCGACGTTTTCGAGACCATGATAGAACCCGAACCATGGACGTGGGCGTGTGTTGTTGGCAATGGTTTGGCGCTTGGACTGGACATTGTTGTTGTTGTTGTTGTTGTTGTTCTTGTTGTGCTCAGTCTTTGAGTTGTTGTTGCAGCACTGACTGTTGTTGTAGTTGTTCTTGTTGCAATTCGATTTCTGGCAGATGATAATGAGGAGGAGATGGCTGACGATGATTCTGGATGAGATGTAGTGTTGGCTGCAACTAATGAAACCATTGGCCGTAAGCTAGTTGGTGAGGATGCAGGTGAGTGCGACAACTTGGCTGTCGCTTGGCTACCATATCTGTCCGCCTCTTTAGGGGTTGTGGTTGCTAGAGTGGAGCTGGCGCTGGCGGAGATGGAGTTATTTGATGTAAGCAGTGACATTGGTGCCCAAAAATATGAAGCGATGGAGGATGTCACAGGTAATGATGATGATTTTTCTTGATGCTAGAGTTTTGTTACATTAAATTGTATTAAAATTATGTATCATGAATTTTTATGTATACGTATGGATGGATATATATCGTTTTAAGCAAGAAGAAACGAAAATAGAACATAGAATAATATATTACATTATATACTGGTAGGATGGAATCATAGTTAAACTAAAACCATTACTCCCAAGTACAATTATTTTGTTTTTAACAACCTCAACAAACCTGACAAGAATTATACTTTTCGACAGTTTCTTGAGTTCCAATAAAAAGAAAGATAATTAATTGGATTTTTTTTAAAAAAGTTCACTTAGTTAAAAAATTATTCAATAGCCGAAATGTTTTTTAACAGTTATTATTTTTATGTCAGCGTCAATTGTGAAATCTTTTCACTTTAGCTCACGTCCTAAATTAATCGTAGTTATGATTAGAATTCGATAATTAGGCGTTTGTCTAACTAATGAGCTAGTGAAAAGGATCTTAAAGAACTAATTGTTTCTAAAGGAACTATATTAACTATATCTGAAAATAAATATTATTATAAACTGAGATTACTCTTTGACTGCTCTATTTGAAATTGATAAAACACAAGAAATTTTCTTTGGTTTTTTGGACCCGAAATTTCGTTCCCGTTCTATCTCCTGGGTTCATGCCTGTCTGTGATAATAAATTTTATGCATTTCAGCTAAATTAAAAAAAAAAAAAATCCTCAGAATTTGAAAAAAACCCAAATTTAAACTTTAAACACTTTAAAACTACCTTTGTAAAGAATTTAAATGTCTAATTGTTTTAAGTAAAAACAAAAAAATAATAGCTTAATCTACTTATGTGGCGTATGTTATTAACCGCCAAAAATGATTAATTTTGAATAAAATGTTTTTTTTTACCATAATGTGTTTTTTTTACCTAACTTATATGAGTTTTTTATTTCAATTAATTTAGTTTTAGGCCCGGTTTAAAAAAAACAAAACTTTATCATGCATATTAATAGATCTGTAAGCCACAAAAATATGTTCCTACACGCGTTTTGTTTAAATAAAAACGTTATTAAAAAATACCAGAAAAGTGCTTCTTTCACTATCAATGCAAATGAACTGTGCTTTTTTAGTTATCATAATTACCATAAGGAAAAAACACATTGACTAATTAGAAACCGATTTCTTATTGATACCATTATCTAAAAGAAATGAGTAACATAAAAACTTTGGTGCAAACTCTTATCAGTGCAATCGGCATTAGAGCTGGAACTGGAACTGGTACCGGAACTATTGGTTTAGTAGACTTACCTTAATGACTTCGTTGGCCGAGAGGGGCTGCCGCGACATGTGATATTGATAGAGTACCATGTAGATACAGGTCGTGGCCACGAATATGGTCAGGTACATTTTAATGGATTTGCCCAGCGCCATTTTCCGAGTATTGTTCATTATGTTTTTTTTGTCGCTTTCCGGGCTTAGATGTTGCATGTGTTTTTGTTGTTTGTTTTTTGCGTGTTGGTCTGCGTGATATCCTTCTTTGATGTTTTGATTTCATTCGATTTGCCTTTTCCAAACCTACTGCCAGCTGTTGTAATAGTCCTCAATGTTGGTTTCTGATTTTTTCTATTTAATTTTTCTGAAGATTTCAATAGTTCAATCTGTGTTTTGCTAACCTCTTAAAATTGATAATATCTCAATAATTTGATTTTCTATTTTAATCGAAGAGATCATAAAAGAATTACAATTTCAATAAGTTAAGCATTTTAAAACTATAAACTATAAAAACTAGATCATGCATACTTAAGTTTTTTATAAAAAAAAACTATATATATGTATATATAAACTTACCTTTGCTTGTAATAAAAATATTAATGCTCGCTCTTTTCCAAAGTTACAAGTCATATTGCTAAAAATGTAAAAAAAAAAAATAAAAAATAAATTTTAATCTTCTAGTAGTATTTTAATAAATGTTTGGTATGCCACTATTATAAAACTTTAATCAAGAATCCCTTAAATGCATCGCATATAATTTCCCATTATTAAGATAGACTGGGAGTGGGCCAGCAAGGATTTGCGGGGTATTAAAGTTCTAAAAAGTGAACCTTTTAACATTCACGAATTTTGTAGCTCTTCTAGTCACTGCGATCCATTAGTTCATTAAGACAAACGAACAGACAGACTCAACTGTTTATGCTTATCAGATTATAAATACTTTACAGGGTCTGATGTAGTACAGCATTTCGATGTTTCGAAGCACATTCAAATAATGCGGCCAGGTCGTCTATACGGAATGTGAGTTTTGTCCTAATTCAAACAAAAGCCACAAAACAGAGAGAGGTTGACTCGGCGAGGATCATCAACGCCCGACGCCAGCAATTTTTGATATTTGATTGACAAATTAGATTACGATAGTTTTGTACCAGAAAAGTTGTTTTGACCGATCGTTCCTATAGGACCTATATGATATAACCGATTTTGTACAGTGCTTATGTACTCTAAAAAACTTCTGTTAACTTAAGAGTACTTACACGTGATTTATCAATAGAGAGATTTGTAGTTTGGAAAAAAGCTCAAGATTGGTGACCCATTAGAAATAATTTTTATATATGGCTTTTGTCTATGCAGATTATATTGATTATAAGGAAAATGTTTTAGAACTACGGTAACTACTCAGAAAAGGTTGAAACAGACCAAGAGAGGTTTTCCACTATTGTCTATTGCATTTTCAAGAGTACGTAAGGAAAAAAGAAAAATATTTAAATTTCTGAATATTACTTCATAATTTTATAAGGACTACACCGTCAATGCGAACTACTCTCTATGGAAGTGCACAAAATCGCTGAAACGACAACCCTTTAGACAGGCTCCTGTCTGATGTCCTGGTGGTGAACTTGCTAAAAACGAAAGGGAAGAGGCTAATTTTTTCGGATACCATCTAGAGAATCGTTTTAGTCCCTATGAATTTGGTACGATAGAGCCCACTAGGGAGACACACCAGAACCTGCAGACCCCACTGCAGATGTGCCCGCTTATCAACCCTACAATGATTGAAGAATTAACTGAAGCGATCCAATTATTGCCGAAAAATAAACCTCCGGGTATTGGTAGAATTTGCAATGCTACGTTGAAGGCCTTGCCTACAAGAGCGCTTCTTTATATAGTATTAATTTTTAATGCTATTATCAAGCTTCAAGTCTTCCCAAAAATTATGGGAAGGGGCTATAGCGAATAGGATTTCTGCCAATATAAGTGTAGGCAATATCTTGCGGGATCACCAATTCGGCTTTCGAGAGGCACACTGCACGTGGTACAGGTCCACAGATTGGTGAAGCACATCATGCAGGCTTTTGACGACCTGGAGCTCTACACCGCTGTCTTCATTGACACGCAGCAAGCGTTTGATAGGGTGTGGCACGATGGTCTACTATGCAAAGTTAAAATGAAATTTTAAGGTCATATCTGGATGGGCGAGAGTTTAAGGTCAAGGTAAGGGACATATACTCGTCCACTTTGAACATGGGTCCGCAGCTCTTTTCCTTGTATATTTCTGATATACCCAGCCCTACCTCTGAACATATGGAAGCTCCTTCCAAAGCTATTATTGCAACATATGCAGATGACATCGCAGTCATTTATAAAGCCAAAAGTAGCGTAGAGTATCTTGATACATTCGCAGCTTGGTGCAAACGGTGGAATTTAAAGGTTAACCCACTGAAAACAATAAATTGATTGACGCATACCCCTTCAATCCAGCTAAAAGGGAGTTACCCTGTAGCAGGCGTCACAAGCTAAGTACCGCGGCATCGCTTTGGAAAAGCGCTTTACCTTTGGGCCACACCTCAAAGATACGGTTGAAAAATGTCGTCACAGACTGCTACAACTGCGGTGGCTCTACAATTAGAGGAGCACCTTGCCGCTGAGATGTAAAAGAGCTGTATATGTGTACTTTAGTCTGCCGATACGTCAGATAACAAACTGTCCCTGGTACGTACGCGGTTCCACACTCCATAAAGACCTAAATCTGCACACAGTTGAAGAACAGATTGGTAGGCACACAAGTAGATACAGCAAAAGATTGCTAAGACACCGCAGCTTGCTCGCAAGAGGACTACTTCCTGGCCGCCATTTAAGGCGGCAAAGTTTATCGAAGACGTTGGGTCAGTAAGACTACCTACAACTAAAATCCTCAAACGGCGTTATGGGGTTTGGCTGTTATTAATTTACCATCTAACTCATTAAAAAATTAAAAGAATAATAATTTAATAAGTTAAAGCCACCAGACAGACAAATGAGAGCCACATACATCAAATAAGTTCTCAATTCCGAACGTATCGATACGAGACTTGACCCATAAATCGTCTTTTTTTGAAGTGCTGTTTAGTAAGTCAGTATTTACTATTAGCTCGATGCATTTTGTGCAAGTTTTTTGCTATATTTTTTATTTCATCATTTTTTTCATGTTTACATACGAAAAATTGTTACTACTAGTTAGACCTGGCGAGAATGGCGGGTGAAACTGCATTAGAATTTCAACAGTCTCGTATCATTTCGTTCATCCTGTGTAATTCCAAGTATTTTATTAAAGATTTCTGGCCAGCCGACGGGAATTTACTGCGTCAGATGTACTCGTGCTACACCAAAACGAAATTCATTAAACCACTTCTTAGCCATTGATATGGAAACGCAGAGTTCGCATAATTAAGAAATACTGAGAGCAGAGTGTCGAGGATAAATGGCTGTCAAGTTTTGAAATCCAAGTTACTACACGGGAGTTTCAAAAGCACCAAACTTATCAAACAACCATTGCATATAATCTTGAAATCGCGTCGCTCACTCTAATTATACATCTTAACCCTACCCTAAAATACTTACGTTAACGAATACCACCATTGTAAGAATATTTTATGTTGATTAAATTGCCGAAATACACAAAAACTGTCTTAATAATACTTTAAGTATTTAATGGCCCACATAGCTACTTATTCAGCGTATTTTCATTTGCTGATTACAGCAGTTTGGATAACTTCATACGATAATAATATGCGTCAAAATTTATTTATTGGTTTTATGAAAAACTTAAAGTTGAACTGGATTTGCAGCAGTTAGTCATGAAGCAATGGGTTGATTTAAAGCATTAAGGAATTAAAAACATATTTATCAATTTGGAATGTAAATATACGATAATTTAATTTGTTTTTGAAGACTCTTCGGATAAGTCATGGATGGTCGGTCACATTGTAGAAGAAAAAACTAGGTATAAAAATATTCAATAATCACGTGCAGCTAAAAGCCTGTCTTGGACTGATATATTTGACATTATCAATTTAAGGTGATTGACTACATTAAAAATATTGAATTTTGTATCTAGCAGATACATTTAGTACTCTCATATTCCAATTTGATAAATGCATTTTGACATTGTCAATATGCTTTTTATGTGTGTGTACGTATGTATGTACAACCCTTATGTAATATATAAACATGGCAGATAAGAAAGGTATTTAGGTAAATGCTAATTATTGTAAAAGTTACGAATTGTAAAAAAACATCAGCATTAAAAAGCAACTCAATAATAATAATCTTTTATAAATGGTTTGCACTCTTATTACATTTTCTTATACATACATATATGTAAACGAACCAAGAATTATGTATCTACTTAAATATTTATGAATGAGCATCTGTATAAAGTTATTAGCTCTGTTTACTATGTCAAAAACTTTCAGAACTTTTTAGGCGTGAGTAGAAACTTGCCCATTTGTGACCAAGACGAAGCTTCTTCCTCTGCTCATGGAATGTTTCTAACAAAGTGTAAAGTTTTTAGGTCTTGTACTTCTTTTTTACTACTACTTAATAAAAAAAATTTGTATACAATTTTCAAAATGCTTATAGCCATAAATCTGGCATTTTTAAATTACGGTGATCTTCCACTTTATTGATTCCAGTATTCAAGTTTTCTTATTGAAAAATGTTGAAACTTAGTTGGACACCAAAAATCATATAAATACTAAAAATTAGGAAAGCAGAAGGTATATTATTTTCCACCCAAATGTATGCACCCTTATAAATAACCTTTAAATTGATTGCATTGCTTCGAGCCCTGCACTCTTTAAATGGGTTAGCTATATTCCAATAATTATTGTTATTAAATGGCAAATGTAAATCAGTCGCATTCAAATGAAACGGCTAGAATGCAGGGGAATAGGGGATTTTTTGTTGAATGAGGCTAAACTCATTTGGGAGTTTATACCAAATTTGGTGACTGTTTGGCTTGTTTGTAAACGAAACGTTGCACTTATCGTGCAGGGGCTACAGGGTATAAAAATAAACTGTCATAAGTAAAGTAAATAGCCTGCCCTTTAAAACCTTAAATGGGTTCTGAATACAAGCAAAAGAGTTGCCCGCTGTTCCTTCAGTCAAGTGGAATGGCTGCAATGGGGCAGCAGAGTGCACTTCAGTGCTGCTGCACTTGAAGCCCTGGTGTTATTTTTACTCGTCGTCCTGAAGATGTCCTTGTAGGGAAATGCGCAGTGGATTGCACGAATTGTTGTGAAATACTATACATAGTATATTTTTGCCTTAGAGGGCGTTAGGAATTTCCACAGACCATCATGTTGGCACCGTCTCCAATATTTCTAATATTTTTAGCAACAATCCTAATCTTAACTTTATTTTAAGTGGCTTCATCATAGACTATAGACTGGTATAACGCCAATACAACTGATGATCCCAAATCAATACATATTTTCAGTGGTGGGCACGAAAAATAACGGAAAGAGCCCTACAACAACATCAAGAATAAAAGTCCCGTTACGGACATACAAACAATTCTCGAGTAGGGCAATAAAACTCACACATTGTGTGTATTTTGTGTTTGTCAATTCTGCGCGTGTGCGTGTACACTGAAAGAAGTTTTGCAGCACATCCAAAGACACAGAAAAGTCATGAGTTAAAACGACAATTTTAATTATCGAAAAAAAATCACTGGGTCTTTTAGTTGCCAAATGAACTATATTTCTGTGCTCAGTGTACTTGTGCGAAAGATCGCTCAAGCATCCTCGAGTTGAGGCGTGCCCAACGCTGCTTATTATCCATAACTCTTAGCTTAGTGCTAAAAGAGCTACCCCTAGGAATAATAGTTGTTAAAAAGACTTTCGCTTTGGGTTTTTTTACTTTTTTTTTTTGAAGGATCGCTCTTAAACTGTTTTCTTAAGTGCTTTGCTATCCCATTTCAACTTTTTGGCTTTCATAGTCTCCACGACCTGATGGTAACAAATAAAAGTTGATCCCACTGCTAAGCTCCTCCATCAAGGCGACATGTCATATTTGTGTGTTGAACAACAATTGTATAATATTTGGCGCGTTAGGCACGTACTTGGTTTAGTCCACCAATCTTACTGACGCCCCAAGAGCCAAACTGAAATGGGTTTTGCTATGTAGAGAAAAAACACTCTTTGGATGATTTGTAGATGGAGGCCAAAGGGCTGGGCACAAAAGCTTATTGCATTTTTACTAAAAGTATGCGGGACTTCTAGTGGCGCCTGTTATGGCGCCTCGATTCACAACATTACATAGTAGTTCCACCCACAAAAACAAACTTAAGACGGATAGTAATGTCAAAAGTTACTTAATAGATGGATACCTTTTTGAAGAACAATCTAATAAAGTTTTGTCTTTATAATACACAAAATACTTCTCGTAAATTTCTTTATTTATGGACTTAGAAAAATATAATAAAGAGTCAAAATTCTCTATATCCGACTTTGACTTTCATAAATAAATTTTTAAATTGAATCTTTTTTAGCGTAATATTTAGTGAAATTAAATTAAATTGATAAATTATTTGTTGTGTTTCCATTGTTTGTAGAACAAAATCAAGGTAAATATTTTCAGAAATATAAAAATTAAGATTATAAATAACTATATTTGAAAAGAAAAATAAATTTAAAAAACGCTTTTTTCTAACAAAAATCTTAACTTTTAATCTACGCGTTTTCGCCGAGGGAAATTTTACTATTTGTTAGTCCAAATGGTCCACTTTACTATGGTTTTTTGATATCTAAAATCATGATCTGCGCGGACCGGGTGATTTGAAATAGAAGAGGCCAATAAATTTGTGAAAAATATGATTTTTGAGGTTATGTCAAAAACCAGTCGGGAAACGTATTGTTTTTATTTCAGATTCGGTTTCAGCGCATCAAAATCCATATAATCAGATGTGTGGCGTCAAAAGTTCAGAATTTTTTTTTTTTTTGTGGGTCTGTGTTATTTTCGTTCAGAATCTCAATATAAATGCAACCAGTATGCTTGGTGTTCTGCGGGTGAGATTGTATGTACATACCACTTTAAAAGAACATAATTTTTAAAATTCAATGGATTTACAGATGGCAAAAATAAGGAAATAGTCCTTTATGCGTTAAGAGTTTCCTATTTTCAAGGTATATTTAAATGCACGAGATTACAAGGAGCATTACCAATAGTTCGCTAGATTTTTATATAAAAAAAGTCTTGATTGCGGCAACTATTATTATAATAAAGATAATGAATACTTCAAAATTCAGCAATTTAGCTAAAAGATAATTTTATGAAGTGGTAAGTTTTTGTATTTAAATGCAAAGTAAATAAAAAAATTCGAATTTTTTCGAATGGGTTGGAAAGAAACGAATCAAATAGTCGCCTTTAAAAGTCTTAGATACGAATCATCAAACGGAAGCAAGAGGAAAGACACGAAAAAAAAATTCGAATCCAGTGGTTAATCGATTGTTCCCGAATGATTTTGGTGCGGCTGAATCCAAATCTGAGGTCCAAAAAACCTGAGCACGTCAGTGTTATGACATACAATGATATACAATCAGGCGCGGAAAAGAGATTTAAGAGATTTTGTAAAACTAATCATATTTATATAAAGGTTGTGGGTACTCGTTGACCACATTTTTTTACAAACCTAATATACCTTTGTACATAAATTAGAGGGTATGCGAATGGGAACAAAATTTGAAAGAAGAAGCTCAAGCTTAAAGACTTAATTTCTAAACGAACAAAAAGGGTATTTACGCTTTAGCCAATCCGAGGTTTTGCGCAACTTTTCAACTCCTCAAATCAACAGTAACCTTGAATACCCTATATATAAAGATACCCTATATATCAAAAGCAAAGTTATCGACTTAAAGTGTCCAGTTTTACTTATTCTAAGGCCTTATGAATGAGAGCTTTAATATTTGTAATATGTAGCTAACATTTTTTCACAACAACAAACTAGCAACAAATTCGGAAAATTTATGGCAACCAATTAGTGTGGCACATTTAATGTCTTCCGAACGATGATTCTAATGTGTAGGTTTGCTAGGAATATGCCTTCTATTATTATTGATATAACGTTAATATTTCACTATGGACAAAATTGAAAAAGTTGTAATGGTACACAATGGTTTTGTTAAATAATTGAGAAACTTGAAACAATAATTGAAGATTATTCTATTATAGAAGAAGGTCATATTACAAAACATTCAAAATTGTTTCACCCATGAATTAATTTCAGAATTATGCTATAAAGGGTGTCTGGCAACAAGTTCTATCTGACTCATCGTTCACATTATAAAGTATTCCTATCACAGCATAATAAAAATTCTAGCTTTTGCCTTTTTAAACCATTGTTCGAATTTGGGTTGTGCGTGAGTGCCGTATTGGAGGGATTATTTGAAACTGGTCTCTAAAGCCATTAACTATTGTCATCAATAGAACGCACGCACACCAGAGTCACTGCCGAACGACCTTGTTTAGTCTTGGCGCGGGGGAAATTGTTGCTCCCAAATGTGTGGGTGCGCCCCTTTAATACCGATGTGTGTACAAAAACGCGACCTGTAACTTCCAAACTGTCTAAGTTTTTAAAGCAACAGTTGGTAAATTAAGTTACAGTTTTCCTCACAAACTTGTTGACGACTTTTCGAACATAATGTGAATGCTAATTTCACAAAAGATATACTAATTTTGACTTGTAGTTAGAAGCATTCTTCTAGTAGTATTTCAATATACTCTACGATTCAACGAGTCTTATCTATGGAACCTGCAGAAGGTGACTTAATAAAAACATTGATTAATTTTAATGACTAGGATTAATTGATAGCAATTGATGATCAATTTTTATTTTTATTTTAGTTTTTATCAATGGTTTTTACGTTGGTGTGTGACTTCCAACTATCTATCTATAGATCACCCCCTCGGTGACAAACCGTTGTCTACGGCAAGACCCTCTCTACTTGTCACGTACTCATTGGTAAGTATGATTTACAAAAATTTGTTTGTTGAAAGCAACAAGTAAAAAAAAAGTCGACAGTTTCCTTGTAAAATAAAAAAAAAGGTCGACTATTTCTGGAACCAAAAAGAAAAAAAAAGTTGTGACGTATATTAACATTACTATATAAATTGCTTGGGTTTTGTGATATTGCGACTGCGGTTTTCTAAAAAAATAAAGAACATTTAAAATACAAATGTCATCTACTGATAGAAAGCACAACTCAGTTCGAATATTTTCATATATTGTTACGCCTTCCCACTTAAAATATATTACTTATTAGCAAAAAAATATGTATTTCACTTTTTAATAGAAAATATTTGTGTTGTTTTTGCGTTAGCTTTTGAATGATAACAAACAATTAACATTCAGTTATAGAAAATTGCATACTTGTCAAAATTAGAAATAACTTAACACTTTCCAGGAATTCCTGCACATTTAGAACATACACTTTCATCATACAGTCGAGATTTTGCGCGATACCCTAAAATATTCTGAAAAGACTATATTCCTGCAAATTCTTTATAACATTTTTCAATTGCATTTTGCAATACGGTATATATAATAAGTTCCGTGCATTTTTAACGAATTTGATGAGATAGTTTTAAGGTGCGATTGTGGTGGAAGGAGGTCTTATCGATAAATATTGATATCGGTTTGTTTAATTTGCTGATTTTTAATATTGGCGTATTTAGGTCGTTACGTATATTCAATATTAATGAATTTTATTTATAGGCAAAGTGGGGTGAAATTAGTCTATAACTTTTGTTGTATTTAGGTGTTCATGTAGACGGACGGACGGGCATATTCGCAACCTGGGGCTACGATAAGTTTTATGGTATGAAGGACTTGGACAAACCTAGTATAAAAATGGTTATTTTTTAATGTTGGGCGCGGCCGACTTTGCGCACCCCAAAAACTTAAGTTCCATTATCCCATATCTAGGTAGATCCATTTCCTTAGTCTTTTTATCCATATTGGAAGTAACTCTGTCGTCTGCTCTATGTTCATATCTCTCTATGTTTGCTCCTTTCCTTAAAGTACAGGACATACAATTTTCTATTAACCTAATTTTGTACCCTTTATTTTAATTGAAAGAAAACTATTTAAATTGAAACCACAACTTCTAGGCGATTTTAATACGATCTCATTCAAGCAGATAAGAAACCCGAGTTCAGTCGGCGGCTTAGGCTTTATTTTACATATTGTACATATGCGATATTTTACAAGTAAGAGGCATATGCCTTTACATACTATACTAAACTTACATATGTATATGGGTATATAATATTTTTTTTTTTTACATGTGTCGAGAGACTAGCCTATAATCGGGTAAAAACAGCTCCATGGTTGCCAGAGCAACTGGCTCGGTCTATGTGATAACCATAAATTTATCGGGAGTTATGTTCGTTGAGGTTTCAGTTGTTTCTCATGCAGATGTTATTGTCTGTTTCGGTTCTGCATGAGCAGCATGCTAGAAATGTTGTTTAATGCAATGGAACGGAAGTTTCGATTCATGCTGACTATGTACAACTTATCATTATTTTTATACCCTGTACCGAAAGAGTAAGACATTTGTGAAGTTCACGACTAACGGAGTGAGTTGCAGCAATCAGATTCTATTTTTTATAGGAGAAGTTGGTGCAAAACATTTTTTACTTAAAAGCATAAAAGATTAAGAATTGGATATTTCTCAGTACATAATACTGATATCCCGATTAAATAGAAGTACATATAAGAATATAGAAGTACATACAAGCTGCTGGTTAGTTTTTCACAGTAAAAGTTAATTAGTAAGACAGTATAAAATATATGTACAGACGGTTTTTGGCAGTAGTGCCCTACTTTTCGTCAACAATGGCTTGGGTTGGGCAGAAATGCCAAACTTTTCAGTGTAAGTTGTGTTTGGAAACTTTTTTCAAAAATTTATTTTTTAAGTTACAATACAATTTACACATTATTATATAGCCTAAAATTCAAAAAAATTTTCAACGCAACTGTTTTTGACTGTTTGATCACAAAATTTTGCTTGTAGAAAATTTAACGTTTCGAAGTACAGAAGACAATTTTTCCATTTCAAAGCTCATCTTACTAAAACTATTTTAGTTTTATTTAATCATGTGTAATGAGGAGTCGAGGTTTCAGATACATTCTGACCAGACTTTGTTATTGTTACATTAAGATAGTAAGTTGAATATTAAGTCGGAATTGACTAGTCACCTGTCACTAGATTAATATCAAATTTTAACAATTAGTCGAGAATTAATTTGTAAACGTATATATAAACCGGAAATTTTGAACATACAAAAAAAATTTATTAAATCACTTTAGGAATGCAAAACATTAGTCTTGAGAAACAAAAAAAAATAGAAACGCCCATGTTGAGCCCAATAGTTTTCAAATAAATTAAAAATCTTTTAAGATTTGTCTGAAATTTTAAAACGAACATTTTTCATTATGCCTTCTATAAGAGTATCTTAGTCATAAACTTGGCATAAAAGCTATTTCAGTGTAAACATTAGAGGCGGACAGTGTATTTCTTATTCGACTCTCATTCTCTGTAACGCACCCCATTTATTTATACTACGCCATTATCTTTAAAATTATAATTGCTGCTTCTTATAGTACATTACCCGCCCCTGAAACGCTTTTTTATCCGCAAAATATTATGTATATAAAGATTTATTTTGTTTGGAATATTTATTTAGAGTTGAACAATTTGTTAAGGCATTGAAATATTGTAATTTACAGACGTGTGTTAGTTTTTGAAAGGTCTTCTAAACTTTTGTTCCGACAAAAGTGGAATTGTCTGGAAAAGTTTGGTTCGCAGTTAAACCAAATGTTTTTAAAAAAATTAATAATTGTTTATTTGAAAGGATTACTGTTTTGGATATGTCCGCAGCTTTTTTATTTTCTGCGTATTTGGCAACACTGCTTCCATAAACTAACATCTGTTAATATCCGTTTCGTTACTGTTACCAAATCATCAACACATCACAGTAATTTCATCTACCCCATCCAATTTCCGTTTTATATCCTCGCAACTATTTATTGTTTCGAAATTTGTAGAAACATGACGCAATTAAATAACTGAATCAAATAAAGAGGATGATAATCAGAAAGGAAAGAATCAAATGCAAAAACGCAAAATTAAGTGTATCGAGGGAAAATGAGAATATATTGAGAAATTAAAGGCTTTTTGCGAATACAAATTTGAAGACCTCAAATGGTTACTGGGTAATTAAACTCATCTTTAAAAGTTTCTAAACTATCATCAAATAACCTTCGGTCATCCTTCAACTTCTTAAATCACTTTGTATTTCGTACGGAGCAAAGTTTTAATGTTAGGATGAACAAGCACTTTTGACAAGCAATAACGAGTCAGTCGAAACTGTATGTATCCACAGAAAGTACCAGAGTAGAGGAGGATGGCAAGGAAAACGGCAACAGCTGATGGTGTACGATGACGCAGTAGACCCAAGTATCCAACTGTCTTAGCCCATTTGCTTTTCCATTTCCCTTCTACAGTGCGAATTTTGAAAGCAAAACAAAGAAAAAAAAAAAAACCCGGTGGAAAACTTGCCAGTTAGACATGAATTGCGCAAAAAGGAAAAGTAGCCAGAAAGGCGCCGGAACACATAACGCCTGCCGACCAAGCTGAAAGACTTCTAAACCAATGTTGGCAGTTTGTTTGCCTTGTTTTGGACTGAATACTTACTATATAGGGGACAGCAGCAGTAGCCGAAATTCAAACTTGGCCAAACGAAATAAAAACTCTTCTTGGCAACAAATTCAATTTACGTTTATTTGCGAAAATATTGTCGTTTATCTTTCAGTACAGATACCACAACATTAAAAATGTTCGTACATATTTGACATTTTCGATGCCCTGTACCATGGGGTCAAGGGCATACTAGGTTTAGGATTTAGCTATCGTAACTGAGTCTCACTCATTTTTTGCTTCAGCAATTTTTTTTTAATAAAGGACAAAAAAAATTTGAATTCAATATTTTGAATTTAATTAATTAGAAGCCTCCTTTTTTTCTTGTTTTCTGTGGAGCGATATTAAAATCGGTTAACATTTTCGGAAAAAGACAAATTTTACAATGATAAATTGTATACTCCATTCAATGAGTTTAGACTTTAATACTACACTTTCTATAAAATACAAATTTTTATAAAAAAGGGTATCCCACTGTCACACTACCGAATCGATTAGATTTAGATTGCCGTTCAAAATTGTTTCCGAAATGGAATTCGAACAATTTAATTGCCATCACTTTAAGGCCGTTTCGTTTTGAGACTGCATAGAGGATAAAGGACAACACACTGACGTCTGAAACTATACTCGAATGTATCCACTGTCCCCATTGTCCACGCATGTCAATGCATTTGGTTGTCCATTGGACAAAAGCCAAGTTGCCAAGTAGCTAGTCAGGCTTTCCTGAGTGAGTCAATTCGTGATTTTGTCAAACCTGTGCCTTTGTAGGTGCTTTGTTTGTTGGAGTTGTAAATACTAGATGAAGAAGCTCATCCTAAATGGTCATAATGTGATTAGGGCGATTGTCTTTTGATAAAATGGATTTTGACCCTTATTTGAATTAGGACTTTCTAAAAAAAGGTTTTGAGGGTTGTTCGACTCACAGATGAGTTTTTCTTTGTATGTTGGAGGAGCAGAATAGTGATGGAAACTTCGTAAAACTGACTTCCTTGACTTTCCTGATACTGCAAACCGAAATCGAGTTTTTCTCCCACACCCCTCAACATATCAACTGGAGCTTAACCAAATACTTTAAATAGCTTCTTTGACGTAACTTTTACTTTTCATCAAAATCGGTACAATAATTACATAACTCTTTTGTTATAACTTTTCTAGGTTATAAGTATAAATACATTTATATATTCAAATTCTACGACGATTGGTCTTGACCAGACATTTATATGCATCTATTAAAGTTTGGTGAAGGTAAATCCACCAAATTATTGTCAATCACGAAATATGTTTCCTCCAGTATTGTTTTCGAAATTGTAATAATTTGTGGAAATACCTTTCAAATCGAGTTTCAGAAAAAACCAATGCAAATGATAATAACCTAAAGAAAAGAGCTTTTAACAATATTAATCGCGTTTTTCGATTCCATTGTCTTCTTTGCAGGACAATATATTATATAATATCAAATGCCAATCTAGATTATAATAATTAGTCCAGCTTCTATTCAATAAGCACATTTTTATTACTATCTATCAATGTTAGTGTATTTGTTATAATGCGTTAGTATTGTTGTACTAGGTAAAATTCCGAGTCAAATCCCCAAATAATACAAGATTACATTTGTTAAAATAAAAAGATAAAAATGCGGTACTGTCGAGGTGGTGCCTGGCAGCGGAATACCCTGTACTTTTTCTCTCGGAAAATTTTTTATCTGCATATTCCTACTAAGAACTTTTCAATTGGAATTAATTTTTTTTTTTGGTGAAATTTTATATTTATACCTATAAGTTCTGAAAATTTTACTGATTGTAATAAAACTCGAAAGTTATGTCAAAGAAGCCATTGTAAGCATATGGGGTGGGGGACTCATCGTATCGATAAAAGTTGGATGTGGATTTGTTCATTAGAGCCACATGAATCAGCTTACCAAAAATTGTGATTCGAAGTCACTTGTAAGGGGGCCAAATATTGACGCAGTTTGCATATTTTTGACTAACGCTTTCGCTGTATTTGTCCGATTTTGTTCATTTTTGACACACAGCTGCGTGAATGAAAATATTAACCGGTGTTGCCAAAAACCGCTAAAATCTACTGGGGGGGAATGAGTGAAGACATTGACATGATTCTAAAAACTTCATCTTCTGCCGAAATATGCGCACCAGCTTATAAAGTTTGTTTGTGTTGTGTTTCTAACACTTCTAGTCTCCAAGATCTAGGCGTTCATTCGGACGTACGGACGGACATGGCTCAATCGTTACCCGAGATTATGATAAGCATTTTGGGGTCTGCCGCGCCTCCTTCTGTCCGTTACATACATTGCACAATTCTTGTATACCCTTTGTACTTTTAAGTACAGGGTATAAATACAGACATTTCTTAAAATCTTAAAACAAAGCTACAACTAGATAAGAGGTTAGAGTCATAGTCTAGGAAAGTAGGTCTAAGGGCAACTGCTCTTTGTTGGAGCGCAAATTAAAGTGCGACACAAATTACTTGACTGGGAATACTCACACAGCAACACTCCTCCCCATGTGTGTCAGCCGTACTGCGCTTATCCCCAGGGAAAGCCGAACGTAGACAAAGCCCACAAGTGAGATTGAAAGTACGAGAGTATGCCATGTGGCTTTGGATGTCTTGCTGATTGTCCTCTGGTGGCACCTCAGGGAGCCTTTGTTAATAATATTTTTATTCACAGATTTCGCACGCACGCACACGTCAAGTGGCAGCCTAACCAGAATACTTCTCACACGCATATGCAAGGATAGGATACATGTCAACCATAAGACCTATCCTTGGGTCTTTTTAACCCCCGACGCAAAAAGAGGGGTGTTATAAGTTTGACGTGTCTGTTTGTCTGTTTGTCTGTCTGTCTATGGCATCGTAGCTCCCGAACGCTTGCAGTGACTTCAATTTAGTTTTTTTTGTATTAAAGGTGACTTATGTGCGAGTGTTGTTAGACATGTTTGGTGAAAATCGGTTGAGCCGTTTAAAAGTTGTGGGGAGTAAAAGTGGGGAGAAAAACATAAACTTTGTCCGATTGGCTTAAAATTTGGTCCTATTGTAGCTGACGACGTCACTGATTCGAATCTGAGGTTATTTTTGCTCTATCTCTTCTCGTTTAGAAGTAATGGCCATTTGAAGTTAAAAACATAAACTTTGTCCGATTGGCTTAAAATTTGGTCCTATTAAAGCTGACGACGCCACTGATTCGAATCTGAGGTTATTTTTCTCTATCTCTTTGCGTTTTTGCTCTATCTCTTCGCGTTTAGAAGTTATGGCCATTTGAAGTTAAAAACATAAACTTTGTCCGATTGGCTTAAAATTTGGTCCTATTGAAGCTGACGACGCCACTGATTCTAATCTGAGGTTATTTTTGCTCTATCTATTCGCGTTTAGAAGTTATGGCCATTTGAAGTTAAAAACATAAACTTTGTCCGATTGGCTTAAAATTTGGTCCTATTGAAGCTGACGACGCCACTGATTCGAATCTGAGGTTATTTTTTCTCTATCTCTTCGCGTTTTTGCTCTATCTCTTCGCGTTTAGAAGTTATGGCTATTTGAAGTTAAAAACATAAACTTTGTCCGATTGGCTTAAAATTTGGTCCTATTGAAGCTGACGACGCCACTTATTCGAATCTGAGGTTATTTTTGCTCTATCTCTTCGCGTTTTTGCTCTATCTCTTCGCGTTTAGAAGTTATGGCCATTTGAAGTTAAAAACATAAACTTTGTCCGATTGGCTTAAAATTTCATCCTATTGAAGCTGACGACGCCACTGATTCGAATCTAAGGTTATTTTTGCTCTTAGAAGTAATGGCCATTTGAAGTTAAAAACATAAACTTTGTCCGATTGGCTTAAAATTTGGTCCTATTGTTGCTGACGACGCCACTGATTCGAATCTGAGGTTATTTTTGCTCTATCTCTTCTCGTTTAGAAGTTATGGCCATTTGAAGTTAAAAGCATCAACTTTGTCCGATTGGCCTAAAATTTGGTCCTATTGAAGCTGACGACGCCACTGATTCGAAAATGTGGTTATTTTTGCTCTATCTCTTCTCGTTTAGAAGTTATGGCCATTTGAAGTTAAAAGCATCAACTTTGTCCGATTGGCTTAAAATTTCATCCTATTGAAGCTGACGACGCCACTGATTCGAATCTGAGGCTATTTTTGCTCTATCTCTTCTCGTTTAGAAGTTATGGCCATTTGAAGTTAAAAACATCAACTTTGTCCGATTGGCTTAAAATTTGTCTGTCTGACTGTCTGTCTGTCTGTGGCATCGTAACTCCCGAACGCATGCAGTGATTTCAATTTATTTTTTTTGTATTAAAGGTGACTTATGTGCGAGTGTTCCTAGACATGATGAAAATCGGTCGAGCCGTTTAAAAGTTGTGGGGAGTGAAAGTGGGGAGAATGCGTAAAAAAAAAGCAAACGAGCTTGACCTTAAATGTAATCTATACCTTAACAAGAATCTAAATTATAGTAAGTATATTATAATATACTAAAGTCTAACTTAACCTAACCTACCTATAAAAAGTATGAAATAAAAAATTAAATTAAAAATTTAAAAAACCCCCGACACAAGAATTTAAGTAATTTTCATTTAAAAAGTAAAAAATAATAAAAGAAACTTAATGTTAAAGTACCTAAGAATCTATTAATAATTCTAAAAAAAATACGTCGCGTTGGGGGACCGCTCCTAAACTAACAATTTAAATACAAATAGTCTAATTAAGCAACAAAGATTAACTTAAAAACAAAATTAAGAAAATACTTCAAAAACTTTCATAGAATTACTTCAAAAAATTTGCATGTAAGATACGATCGTCAACGACGTCTGCCCTCGCGTGTCCCCCAACGCGACGTATTTTTTTTAGAATTATTAATAGATTCTTAGGTACTTTAACATTAAGTTTCTTTTATTATTTTTTACTTTTTAAATGAAAATTACTTAAATTCTTGTGTCGGGGGTTTTTTAAATTTTTAATTTAATTTTTCTTTTTTTTCCCTAGCAATATTATGATTACAAATATGTTAATTTGATAGACGTGTCTATGTATACCATGAGTGTATAGAAACAAAGGCAGTGGTAAATGAAAAAGAAGGTAAAAGCTGAGCAAAGATAACAGTTACCATACCTTTCCAATAAAAAGAAAAACATCTTATTACAAAAATAATTGAGAAGAAGAAATTTACGTTTATTGATTTCCATGATGAATTATCATATCAGTTTACATGTCCAGTAAAAATCTATGCAAATGTTGATTACAACAATTTATACACATGTGAATAATGCAAAGGTCAAGTAGTATTTGTACAAGATAAATTTTATCAGTTTCTGATAAAATAATTTTTTTTTTTTGTTTGACAAACCCGTACTGTGTTTATAGACTAAAAGAAAGGAGGCAGACATGAATAGATGCAGAAAATATCGAAAAATAGAACAAGTTGCCATAAAACTATAAATATCTATAAAGAGTTCTAGGTTTCCAAAACTTCATCTGCATATAACCTATGAAATAAATTATGAAAATCAGCTGAGTACAACTAGAGATATTTGCGTTTAAGTAAAGATACTATTTTTTTTAATTTCGAAGTGTTTTTTTCAAAATATCTCGAAAAATATTGTGTGTTGTATTTTCGGGTTAAGTATGCCATTTCACTAAAAAAAATGAAAAAAAGGTCAAATTTCGAGGTTCCTGTAGGTAATGACATACTATTTATTAATACGTTGATCTCCGAAAATCTTAACACTTTATATATTTTTAAGGTTTAAAATGAGAATGTCCAGGACCCAGAGGAAATCTCGGATCCGGACTCCTATCAATTTTTCTTATTTCATGAAAATACGTATAATTGTTAAAAAGTGTGAGATCAACATAAAAAAATGGCGGACGTAAAGTCGGGCGCGGACGACTTTAGGATACCCTGTACCACTAGCTTGTAATAAAGTCCGATTTCTTCACAAAAAAAACAAAAACAGAAGAATTTTTAAGCAAAAAATTTTTTTTTGACCGATCGTTCCTATGGGAGCTATATGATATAGTCAACCAATTTCAATAAAATTTGACACAGTGCTTAAATACCTTAAAAAAGATATGAATGCCAAATTTATTTCAAATATCTTTACAAACAAACAAAACACATCGAATATTGTATAAAAAATGGCGGACGTAAAGTCGGGCGCGGACGATACCCTGTACCACTAGCTTGTAATAAAGTCCGATTTCTTCACAAAAAAACAAAAACAGAAGAATTTTTAAGCAAAAAATTTTTTTTTGACCTATCGTTCCTATGGGAGCTATATGATATAGTCAACCGATTTCAATAAAATTTGACACAGTGCTTAAATACCTTAAAAAAGATATGAATGCCAAATTTATTTCAAATATCTTTACAAACAAACAAAACACATCGAATTTTGTATAAAAAACGTGTTTTTGGACCGATTGGTCCTATAGGAGCTATATGATCTAGTCAAACGATTTGGATTAAATTTAGTACAGTGCTTAGGAACTATAAAATACTAACGAATGTCAAATTTGGTCCCAATATCTTAACAAACAAACGAAACACAACAAATTTAGTTAAAAAATCGATTTTTTGGAAGATCGGACCTATGGGAGCTATATGATATAGTCAACCGATTTTGTTCAAATTTGGCACATTGCTTAAGTGGTCTAAAAAATTTCCAAACGCCAAATCTGGTTACGATATCTTTATTAAAAATCGAAATATATCGAATTTTTCTTTAAAAAAGTTATTTTGGTCGATCGGTCCTATAGGAGCTATATGATATAGTCAACCGATTTCGATCAAATTTGGTACAGTGAATGGGAACTATAAAAAATTTCGAATACCAAATTTGGTTACGATATCTTCATAAACAATCGAATTATTCATCTAAAACGCTTTTTTTTGTCGAGGTCGTCTCAAACACCCCCATGGGAGCTATATAATTTATCCCCGATATCAAAAAAATAAAATAAACTTGCCTCCTATGGAATAATATGGGATCTAATGTGAAAGTTTGGTAACTCTAGCTCTTACCATCTCTGAGATCTAGGCGTTCACACGGACGGACGGACGGACAGACGGACGGACAGACGGACAGACGGACAGACGGACATGGGTATATCGACTTCTCTATTCACCCTGATCATATTTTAGGTAACTTTGGGTGTCTCCGACGTCTCCTTCTATATGTTACATACATTTTCGGCTTGCACAAACTTAATATACCCTTGGTACCATACGGTACAGGGTATAAAAAGTACAGAAATGATTTCTGAGAGAATTGATGATGCATATAGCCTATTATTCCATTATCAAATACATCGAAGTATTTTTCACAACTTTAAAATGCCCCCTGGTACATTACGGAGGCTTTCAAACCGACGATTTAAATAACGCCACCGCCTAAAAAGTTCTCTTTTTATCTGCATATAGCGCATTTAAAATTTAAAGACGATCCGAAAGTATTTGATAGAGTCGAAAGTAGGTCGACGGGAGACGGTTGCAAAAATTGTCACTCTAATATACATTCTAAAGTAGTGTGAACATTAGTGGTTATATGTTTAAAAGTTGTTGCGTAGCACCAAAGAAATTATAAGTACAGAAAGTTGTGATAAATATGAGGCTGGGTTTTAAGATAAAAAAATTAAGGCTTGGTTCCCAAGAGAGCAACTCTCAAGAACAACGCATAATGCCGGAAATCAACAGAAACAAGAAATGTGCCACAACGTATGCGTATATATAGTACATACATACATATGTATTTAAGTATATATGCATGTATGCAAAGAGAGTACCACGTTGTCACACAATCTATTCATGCACCCACTTATCCGGCATTATTTGACCTCCAGCTCTCAGGATTGTTGCCACAATATAACGACCCGTCTTGATATTAGCAGTTAGCAGTAAGGCAACTGAAAGCTTGCACGGCACGCTCCGGATAGACTGACACTTATAACATATTGGACATACCCATATAATATTATGGAAGTACATACATATACACAGACATATACCGCATATAGGGCAGGAAGGACTCACCTCAACGTGGCTGCCAACTTGTTAACGGCAAACGCCGAACGTGTACTAAAGGCAATTCGAACGAATACGACGAAAACGATGATGACAACGCCGCTGATATTGGACGACTCAGATGTGATGAAAGTTTCAGGCACTTCCATTTCCAATTATACTCAGAATTTATTATTGGATTGTTTTCGTTCTGCTTTTGCCATTTGCTTTTATTGCCGGTTAGTTGTTGTCGTTTTTGTTGTTATGATAAATTACAACTTTTTTGCACACATTCTTTTTTTTCAAATTCGATGGGTGAAGCGTATTAAAGGGAATAAAAATAAAAGGTTCCTTTAATTTTGTTGTTGTTGCTGTTGTTTTCGCGTTGTTGTTTCCAACGCAACTCCTCGAACGAAAAACAAATAGAGCAGGTGAGAAGGAGCAAAAGCACCCCACACGTACACGAATACATACATATATGAGGAACACAATCACACGCACTCTAATGCATGTATGTAAATAATATAATATTAAAAAATATGTAGGGGAAGCAGCAGAAAAAACAGGAAGAAAAAACGAGAAAAATCGAATGAGTTGTTGAATTGTCCGACCGTCCGTCGGACCGTGTTTATAGTCGTAGAACGAGACGCCGCCTCCTAACGCACCAGGCGAGAGAGCAAAGCAAGCACAACGAGAGAGCTGTTGCCCGTTTGACGCCGTCTGTCTGTCTGCTGCCTGTCGCATTACCAACAAAACTACTTGGCAGCAACTTTTGTTTTGTTTGATTCTCATACCACCTTCACAAGGATGCGGCGTTTTAAAATGTTTTCTATATTTTTTTTCATTTAGCCCTACAAATAATCCGATTTCAATTACTTTCGGAACTTACGACGCCACACGGTTCACAAATTTCGCGATGTTCGCGAAGATTGTTGTCTTCCGTCTTCACCATCCGCTATTTTTAGACGAAAACAGAAAAAACAAAAACACTGCGTTATTATCCAGAGCGCGGGTCCATACAACTAACTGTAGAATTTGCTCATGGCCACGGAGAATATGGCAGCACTGTTTCGTTTCCACTTTGCATTTTCGAATTCAAGCGACAACTTCTGCCGTCGTTGAAAACTGAAACTTTGAAACTGTTTTTACCGTTTGAATTTGGGGACCGCATTTATTACAGTATGTTAAAAACAGTGTGTACTTTATGTTTATTCGTATAATTGCCATCTCCTGCGTTTAACAGAGCTCTATAGCGCAGCTACTCACACTTATGCTTATTTTTGGGTTAACAGCATGGTTATCAGTTGTTTTGGAAATGTTAGTTAGCAGAGCACGCATGCGCATTTTTATAGAAAAGAGCGTAAGCTATTATACAGTAAGGTCTCTATGTAAGTGCCGACGCTCGTCTAAAGAAATATAGAATTTTGTAGGATTGATATATTACGATAAATGAAAAATAAAGAAGTTATTACAGTAAACGAAGACTCAACAATTATGTTTGCTGAATAAAAATACAAAGATGCTGAAACGTTAAGGAATTATTTGAAACCCTGTTCTAAGACTAAAACAGAGGGGGTAGCGGCAAGTTACCGCCTCTGCCTAAGGCTTAGTGGTCATTAGTTAAAGCAAATTGTAAGGGAATAGGGGAAGGCACACCAATAAATAAGATTTCAGTAATATAAAAATTGAGAACTTTAACCGTAAGAAGAACCTTCTTTTTCTTTGGATATTCTAGAAGAAAAACAAGCAATACGGACAGATGGTCAGACGGTTTTGGGCTCATACTCATTTCTTTTTAGGCGTTACACACAAATTATTTTTTACTAATCTAGTACAACTTTCTACCTAAATTAGAGAATATAATATGTCAATATGTTAGAATGATGGCCTTGTAAATAAAATATCATTTCAAATATCATATAGGTTGAGTGCTTTGTGATCGAAAATAGGTTCCACCAATGTATTAGCTAGAATGGCAATATTTTATTGGACAAAGTCGATTTGCGTTTATTTTTTGACAACCTAAAATCACTTGATTTGTTTTCCTCGCATTTACTCTTTAAGAGTGAATAGTTATTTTTATTTAAAACAAAACTATAGGTGAATGAATGGACAATCTATGTTATTAGAGATAAAGTAAATGCCCGAAATGTGTTCTATTTGAACGTTTAATTTATTTTTTTCCAAATAAAGTTTATAGTTTTATTCACTTAAATTGAATTAAAATCGGCTGAAAACTGCGAAGTAACCCAAAACTATTAAATGGGGTCCAACATAAAAAATACCTTTTAAAAACATCATCTTCATATATCCAAAGAAAATACTTGACACTGGCGAGATAATGGTAAAGGATTGAAAAAAGGAATTGAATGCCCATTAGTAAAGAAAGTGATACAAATTTTTTGTCACTCGTTTTTTAGAAGATATTTGAAATTTTGTGTAAAAGAAAGACAGAATGTACTTAAGAAATACAACGGATTTCTGGAGGTACGATTGTACTTTATTTTTTATTGTTGTAATAGTTTTAATATTTTCTTTGCAACTGTAACTTAATTTGTTTTGTAAAAGTTCGATATTTTTAAGATTTTATATAAAATTTTCATTTAATTCTAAATACTTTAACAAAGTACATATTTAAAAAAACTCATCAGACTTAATGCTTAAATAAGAAGATTCGTTAACTTTGCGAGTGGGTCTCTCGGCACTAAAATAGTTGACTCCAATTTTTTTGACTAAAGCTAACAATGATAATTATTCTATCCAACTTTTTAGCTTAAGAAATATCTTTGGAGTGGCCAAAATGGCAGTTTGTAAATAGTAAAAAGTAATGTTCTATTGGCACTCCAACAAGCTTACGGATCAATGAATGATATCATAATATAGCGTGTTCCATTAGTAACTAATAAGCCCTCGTGGAAATGCGTCAATCGACCGGGATGCATAAGCATCCAACCCTTCTTTGTTTCCGTTACGGAGCAATTGTAGCGTATAAAGCGACAACCTCCGCCCTCGTAGTCAATACCAACGCGATTCATGGCTATATTGATCGTGTATGTCGAGGAGTCGTGGTGAGGACGCAAAGAAGGCTGCTCATCTGGTCGGTAACGCACCATAAAGTTCATCAATGAGCGTGGCGGCTAAAATGTACATTTTTAAATATGAAAATGCTATAAAATATATTAAATGCTTAATCAGGGCTTACATTGTGGGAATAGCCCGTGAAGACACGTTCGGCCATTGGGCGTACAAACAATTGCAGGAACTTCAGGTACAGTTGGTCCAGGCCAACTTGTTTCATGTGTGTGTCACGAGTGGGCACCGCCTCGTAGCCGCCTTCGAGGCGACTGTCATTGTTGCTGCCATCGGACCAGCTATCATGCGCTTCCACAATTGCAACAAGATCATCGCAAAATGCGTCCGTAACAATTTGGAACCAAAAGACATCCGGACACGGTTGGGGAATAACCGAGGACTCATTTAGCTGAAGAGCATAGTTTGGATGTATATATTTTTTGGTCCAATCATAACGATTGCTGAACAACGTGTGAAAATCTGGTCGCACTACTGTGCTGTTAAAGTTATCCGCATTGATCAAGTGGCCAAAGTAGCGCTGATTGCTGACGTACATGAAGACGCCCTGCAAAAAAATGTAATTAGACCAAGTCATCAATTAATACTTATTTGGCTTACCGCATTTCTTAAGGATTCGCACATGGCCATATCTGGATCCACGTCTGCCTTTCCATAGTTAAGGGCATCAAAGGCGCTCTTCTTGATCAGATAAATACTTGTCACATGAGGCACATTCCACATGCCGCTGCAAACGTTACGAAAACAAAACAATCAATAAAAAACAGTGTGAAACAAGCCAAATGATAAAAATGCCCAAAAAACGCACAAGACAATAATTTACGGGGTTTTGACAATTCGCAACATTGTTGTGGAATGGAAATAAAAATGGAAAGTAGAGGCGACAGCACATGGTCGAGCCCGCTCGAGGGCTCTATTAAATTTAATCAAACTAAACAAAAAAAAAAAATGACTGCGTCAAGGGGTGAACGAATGACGCTGATAAATCCAAGCGCAGTATGCAAAAAACATTCTCGGATAGCGAACGAAGTGAACGCACTATTTTTTTGCAGAGTAATTTGACAATGACAGGTCTCCGGAGGATTGGCTGGAAAATCATGGAGCTTAAAACTGTGGCACTCTTGTGCCTGCTGCTTTTAAGTGACCTTGGCTACGTGGCGAGCCAGAGTAGGAGTTGCCAAAATTAAAAAGCGTCCGATAATGCAGTATTTCTAAAATTGTTTTCAGGAAGTACGGGTGGGCGCAATGTACTACGTAGAAATTATACGGGAAAGAAGCCCGTTGTAATACAACATCGATCCCAGGATGCGGTCAACTATTACGATCATGAGAATGTAAAGCAGGCATTGTTTTAAGTTTTTAATATAAGCTGCTTTAAAATGAAGTTATGTTCTCTATTTTACAGGGTGCCAAAATTATTAAATCTTCACACTTTGAGCTGGATTACACTTTGGGTCGCAAGATCACTTTCTTTTGCATGGCTCAAGGTAAGCCGAACGCTATACGTACTTGAACGAATAATACGAGTATTCACAAATTTAGGTAATCCCAGGCCTACGATAACCTGGTTTAAAGATGGTGCTGAGCTTTACCAGCATCGTTTCTTTCAGGTGCGTACAATTAAGGAATCAAAACAAATAATTTTAATATGTATTTCACTTTAGGTACATGAGTCCCACATAGAAGCAGATGTTATCAAATCCAAAATGGAAATCGACCCTACAACGCAAATGGATGCGGGTAAAATGCAATTCTATCCGACTTACCAAGTGTAAATTCTCTTTATTTCAAAACTTTTAATCACGTTTTACAGGTTATTACGAGTGCCAAGCGGATAATATTTATGCCATTGATCGTCGTGGGTTTCGCACGGACTATGTAATGGTTAATTTTTAAGATTTTCCAAAGATGTAAATTGCAATGCATTTTTATAACCCACACATAAAATTAAGTTGAATTTTATATATTTTGAGTATTTTTATTCTCGAACTTTCTCCTATAATCCAAGTTGTTACTAAACGCCTAGCCGACAAATTGGTTCAATTACCCAATTTAACCGATTTTTGCATTTATTTACTTTATGAATAAATTTTGAAAGCAGTCCAAACAATCTGCGATTCTGCGCTGTTTTATTGGCCACAGTGAAACTAAAGCGCTCAAAACTAAAGACAAATTTCGGATTTGTGTTTACTGATTCTTTAAATCAGTGGTACGAACACCACTCCAATTGCAATGAGGAAGTATTATAATTAGTACGATTTTGATATACCAAAGTAAAGTTTGCCTCAGGTGAACCCCATTGCCGTTGCCGTATCGGAAAACACAGATTAAATTAGATATTTTATTTTTTGTACCACTGTGCACAGTGCCAAAAAATATATATGTACATATATTTTAAAGCTGGTTCGGAAGGGGTGCACCCATTCATATATACGCACGCAAATCAAATCAAATGATATGGTACAAGCCGAAATAATATGAAATTGTGTGAAATATAAAGATGCAAAAGCATCAACTACACTATGTAAAATGAATCTGTGGATTAAATGTAAATATCCCAGCGCGAAAAGCGGCGATTGTGCCTACTGGTCGCCAATTGTGGCAAATTAGTAGAGCAAACAGCACCACAGCACGGCGCAGAACAGTGCAGCAAAAATGACGCTGTGATTCAGTCGCCGAGCGCCTATCCAAACGGGCAGAGAATCGCAAAACTACTGTGTCTGATTAAAGTCCACCGACGTATAGGTACAATATTTATATCAGCACAAACACTGACCGACACGGATATAGTCGTAATGCAAGTAAAGCGCCTGTTTCTTTGCCTGAGCCTGGGCATAATTCTTTTGGGCACGCCCATTTGTGAGGCCCGTCGTGGTCGCGGTCGTGGACGCACCAAATCTCGGGTAAACTGCTGTGCTCAATTAATTGTGCAATTGGGTCAACTACATATAACTACTAACTTTCAAATAGGTACAAATCGGATTACCCATCACAGGCAAATATCGTGATCCCGAATCTGACCAGTACTACAATAATAATAATGTAAGCATATATATATAACGTTCATTGACTACGCTTAATTTTACAAATCTGTAGGGAGCCAAAATATTGCAGGCATCCCACTTTGATCTGGAATACGTGCTGGGACATAAAATAGCGTTTTTGTGCGTGGCCAAAGGTAATCCGCGACCGCACATTACCTGGTACAAGGACGGAGCCGAAATATATCAGCATCTTTATATGCATGTGCATGAGTGGCGCATAGGGGATGACAGGGTGAAATCGAAAATCGAAATAGATCCTGCCACGCAAATGGATGCAGGTTTATATGAATGCACGGCCGACAATATGTACTCCATTGATCGGCGAAGTTTTAAGACCGATTTCTCCATTGCCTTCGACTAACAGGGCTGATACATCTTTTTTTTTGGTGATATGTGAACCAATTCATATTTAAGTAATATGTAATAAAATCGGTAAATTGTCATGTCTTTTTATTGTCGCGTTTTACTTACATGATGTCGCCTTTTACGATGTCCACGTAGTCATGTGAACGCGCATAGTAACCACCGGAAGAGAGGGCTCCCCAGAAATTACTCCACAATTCGTGATATTTGGAAAATAGCGGCGCAACAAATTGTCTGCAAAAGTTTCACAAATTTTAGACTGTATAGTTGCATAGCTTTTTGAGTGACCTACTTGTTCAACATTAAGAGTTCCCGAAGCAGCTCCTCATCGTCAATGTGTGCATCCCCATCGATGAAGAAAATATAGTCGCTGTTTCGTTGCTTTGCTTGCTCCCTGGAATTAATTAGACCATAGTTAAAATTCTATAAGACATCCTTTACATTTGTGTGGCTTTCAAATCCTAATTCAAATAGTTGACTACCCATATTTCCAGATTTTTATTTTCAGAACACCTTTGGTTATAGTCTACCCAGCACTTATACTATTTAAAGTCAATATCGGAAATTCTCGAATCACCTACTTCGACTGATTTGTAATTTTACAAACCAGATCAAAACTCTTTAAAATAAAGCGACTGCTCATTTAAATTAAAGGATTACCATCCATTTTCTTCCACTTACACTGCCAATTGCCTGCCACGACGTTCGTCAAGTTCGTCGGAAGAGGTTACAAACTTGGCGCTGGCATATTGATCACCATGTTGCTGCACAAATGACTTGGCCAAATCATCGTGAAGTTGTGCCCCACTGTAGATATACAAATGCAAATGGTCCTTGGGATAGTTAAGCTTCTCAATGCCTTCCAGACACAAATCAAAGAATGGTACAGGCTCTGGCACGATTAAAGCCAATTGGATAACGGGCAAGTTATTGTTCTGGAA
>JBAMAX010004125.1:0-17290 GCA_037043745.1 Chymomyza amoena | reverse complement strand
AAGAAACGGCTCCGCCTAATAGGAAAAGATAGTCTATATAGTTTTTTAAGTGACTTACCTTAGCTTGAGTAGAGTTTGAACCCTTAGATGGAAACCAGGATCCGACTTAAAGCTGCTGCAACAAATTCACGAACTAAAATTTCCGCCCTCTCCAAATATTTTTTTCTTTTGTTCAAACTTACAAAATGGCTCATTGGTAAAAGATTTGGGAGCAATGAAGATCTAAAATTGAAGGTTTAGCCCTCTTCGAGTATTTACAAAATGGCTTATTGGTAAAAGATTTGATGAAGATCAAGAGTTGGAGGGTACTGCTTCTTTTGAGGAGCGTCCAGGTGCTTAGTATAAAAATTTATGGGTTTATTGGGTTAGGGCGGCAGTCGAAAACTGACGGGACTCACTTGAACCAATAAAGTGGCCTGTTGTGAAACCGCTGGGTGGACCTTACACCACCCTTCCTCCACTCAGAAGGTCCCCTACATAATCTAACAGTCACGTCCATCGGACAGGCCGTCCGAAATAAACCTCCAGAGGCTTTTTGGACTCTATTTCTGAGAGCTGGGATAGGTTAGGCTAGGGCTGGGTTACGTTAGGCCTAGGATAGGCCCGTTGCGATACCGCTACAAGCCATTTCACCACTCTTCCCCTCTTGAGAGGACCCCTATATGAGGTGAGGAAGCCATCCGGCAGCCTGAATGAACCTTAAAAGGCATTTTGGAGTCTGTTCAGAGAGCTGAGATAATTCATCAAGAAAGTTTGACTTTAAGAACCTGAATCTTTTACTGCCTAGCCTAGTGTTCCACCGTCTCCAGCTCCTCCTCATTGCCACAGCTTCTACAAAAGTCATGGTGGGGGGCGTTCAACCTGGCTGCGTAATTTCCCACCAGCCAGTGTCCCGTGATAGCACGGATAACAGTTGAGCACTGGGCTCTATTCAGACAGTATGTCGGACAAGTTTGCCACGAGATCCTACACGTGTTCCAATGTTCGATTCCAGGTTTTATTTGCACAGAGAGCGACAAAAATTTCTTATTCTCAGTTTACAGCTGGGCATGGGTATACCTAGGCCCTCCTTGTCTTGAAGAAGCATGCTGGTAGTTCCTTGTCTAGCCAGCTCATCCGCAATACAGTTGCCCTTGAAGTCCCAAGTCCTGGGAGTTATATGAGGTGAATTGAAAACTGCTCAGCCATCTTCTCTAGACATCGAACCTAAGGACCTTATAGCCGCTTGGCTGTCAGAGTAGTTACAAATGTTCTTATTTCGAACTTGTAGGTTTCTTATTGTAATTAAAGCCTCCTGGATTGCAGTGACCTCTGCCTCAAAAACACTGCAGTGATCCGGAAGTAGGAAAACAGGTTTAACGTTGAATTCCTCAACGTAGATGCTACCGCTTACACGGTCGTCTAGCTTGGAACCGTCCGTGTATATCTTTATCGAGCCAGCTGGGTCTGGTACACCTGTATTCTACTTCTCCTTGGTTGGAATATAGGCTCTGAATTTGGTTGTGAAACGTTCCTGCGGTATGCAGTAGTCTGTGCTTTCGGAAATAAGTGGGTTCCCCTTAAGAATCTTTGGGTTGGAATAAGTCATTCAAGAAGTATGATTATCGAAACTATTAAAAAATGTGTGTTGAAGAAACTATGGAAACTCACATATTTGTTTATTAGTTGTTAGGTGAGCTATTTCTGGTACCGCCCTCATATCCTATCTAGAATGAAACGAATATACTAGCGAATATTTAAATTTTTACTATGTAATATAAATTATGAACTTTCGTAGTTTTTGTTTACAATTTGCATTGGCGAGTGCATTGTAAACGCTCACACATGCATAAAAGTATTTAAACAGATATAGTTTGTATGTGTGTCACTGTATAATGTTGAGTAAGTAGTGCTATGGTTGGGAACATGCCCCTTTTAAAACCAATGGCTTTCTTACTAAGCTATATAATAGCGATCGTGCCATTTTTTCATCTGATCTTCTGTATTTAGGCTCCAGGCTACTTGTGCTGTCTAGTACTAACCCGAGGTGTCTGGCTAAGTCGCTAAATGGTAAGGTCGTAACATTAAGCTTGGGATTTATAAGAGAAGGAAGTTTATACTTCCTTGTGAAGAGCATAAGCTTTAATCGTTATTTGGATTTACCCCCAATAGGCTGGCCGTGGCCCATTTCTGAGAGCGTACGCAGGGTGTTGCGCTCGATACGACTCGCAGATTGAATTTTTGGGGGTAGGCATACTGCTACGTCATGCAGCCCAGTACCTGCCTCTAGGTACTAAATTATATGCATCCACCCATCTTCACATGTGTGTACTCAAAAGTCCATTTATTGCCACTTTACACAAAGGAAAGGCGACGAGGACTATTCCGCCATTGCGCGTGTTTCCTATACTTACGTAACTTACGATACTTTAAAGCAGCCAAGAGAGACGCATTCGGTACGACTACTTGCAATTCGAGACAGTCTAAGCGGAATTGAGCCGCATGCACTAGGCGTAAGTCCACCCTGAGTTCCCTCAGTGCGTTTGTGATGGTGTCAGGTGTGACATTATTAAAGGCACTTTCAATGTCTACAAAGGCCATAAGTGAAAATTCTTTGTGATGAAGTGACTTCTCAATTTCAGATATCACCGAGCGTAGATCCGTCTCAGTAGAGTTGTCTTTTTTATATGCATGCTTTGAGTCGGATATTTGAGATTGAGGAAAAGTATTCCTCAGTTGGTGGGCAATTAATCTCTGAGAGACTAAGAATAAACGTACTCTTGTTAAACCACTTATGGGAACCACTGCTGTTCGGTTTACTCAAACCATCTCGATCCGTTAATAAACCTGCTGATGTCGTCTATGTTCTTTTCTGCCAAGTTACGTAGGCTTCCTAAAGCGAAGCTTCCTAGTCCTCTGTGGCGTAAGGACCGCAATCATGGGCTCTCACATAAATAATGATAAACTGTCTCTTCTGTGTTCTCCTGGTCACAGCTTCGGCATCTGACGTTGTAGGGCCAGCCCATTTTCTTTGCATGGTCTCCTAACGGCCAATGTCCGGTTATTGTCGATGCTATTCTGAAGATCATTGTTCTTGGCTTGCATAGCAGTTCGGCCGTTCTACGCTTGTCGTATCGCGGCCAAATTTCCTTTGCAATCTTGCAAGTGCCAATATTTTTCCATCTGGTTTCAGCCTTGTTCTGAGCTCACAGAAGAAGTTCTTCTTGGTAGCGCTGAGGGGGTATTTGACAGCTACCTCCGCTGCTTCGCCATCTAATGCTCCTTTTCTCGCCAGTTCATCAGCCTTTTCATTCCCGTATACGTTCCTATGTCCGGGAGCCCATACGAGAGCGATGTTCATTCTGCTTGCAAGGGCATTGAGATCTTCTTTGCATTGTCTGATGATTTCTGAGTTCCCGGTTGGCGATTTGATCGCCAGCAAAGCTGCTTGACTGTCGGAGAATATACACACCTCCGCCAGCTGACTCGGATGATTATTCAACACCTTACATGCTTCTCTGATGCCAAAGACTTCCGCCTGGAAGATGCTGTTTCTGCTGCCTAGGCGATAGGAGAGAGATACTTCGAGTGTGTGCATACTCTTAATTATATAAAAAATGTCTACTATAAATTGTACCACAACTTTTACTTAATTACACAAATTAATAACTTTAAATATTTCTTTATTTCTCGTGTTCATAAATCGTATAAATGTTATTATGAACAAATTTACTAATTGGCAGTTTTTATTTTGTTTAACATTTTATTAAAGTGGTTTTATAATTATAAAAAAATAAATATAATACTATTTGTTCACCAACGCGATTTGAATTTTAAAACCAATGACAATATTTTCATTATAAAAAAATGGCGGACGTAAAGTCGGGCGCGGACGACTTTAGGATACCCTGTACCACTAGCTTGTAATAAAGTCTGATTTCTGCACAAAAAACCAAAAACAGAAGTATGTTTAAGCAAAAATTTTTTTTTACCGATCATTCCTATGGGAACTATATGATATAGTCAACCGATTTCAATAAAATTTGACACAATGATTAAATACCTTAAAAAAGATCTGAATGCCAAATTTATTTCAAATATCTTTACAAACAAACAAAACACATCGAATTTTGTAAAAAAAACGTGTTTTTGGACCGATTGGTCCTATGGGAGCTATATGATATAGTCAACCGATTTTGTTCAAATTTGGCACATTGCTTAAGTGGTCTACAAAATTTCCAAACACCAAATCTGGTTACGATATCTTAATTAAAAAACGAAATATAGCGAATTTTTCTTTAAAAAAGTTATTTTGGCCGATCGGTCCTATGGGAGCTATATGATATAGTCAACCGATTTCGATCAAATTTGGTACAGTGATTGGGAACTATAAAAACTTTCGAATACCAAATTTGGTTACGATATCTTTATAAACAAACGAATTATTCATCTAAAACGCTTTTTTTTTGTCGAGGTCGTCTCAAACACCCCTATGGGAGCTACATAATTTAACCCCGATATCAAAAAATAAAATAAACTTGCCTCCTATGGAATAATATGGGATCTAATGTGAAAGTTTGGTAACTCTAGCTCTTACCATCTCTGAGATCTTGGCGTTCACACGGACGGACGGACGGACGGACGGACAGACGGACGGACAGACGGACAGACGGACAGACGGACATGGGTATATCGACTTCTCTATTCACCCTGATCATATTTTAGGTAACTTTGGGATGTCTCCGACGTCTCCTTCTATATGTTACATACATTTTCGGCTTGCACAAACTTAATATACCCTTGGACCATACGGTACAGGGTATAAAAAAAAGACATTCCATATATGCTAAATACCCACTAGTTGGTTTAGAATTTATCTATACTTGTCGCAAAATAATAGCCTACAAACATATCAGAGAACATTAATTTCCAACATATAATAATTAGCTCTATTTTTTTCATTTAAAATTATCAAACCATAAAATTGATATAACAAAAAAACATTAAATTAAACATGATGCAATTTTCCACAGCGCTGACTTTATTCGATGCCGAAAGCTGGCAAACTCATTAAATTTATTATGCCCAGCATAAACTATGTTCCGACAATTTCGCGAAAAAAATATTATAACCAGCAGCATATTCAGCTGTCGAACAAACCAAAATTAGTTAAGCTCATTAAATGGCACAAACTATTTTAATTAAATAGCATCAAACCCAGGGAGTAAAAAGTTTTCCGAACATTTCACAGCTGGCTCGCAAACACCTAAAACAATGGAATGAAAAAGAATCCTGAAAATGAGCCCGAGTTTAAGCTAAATGAGGGGCTAATGGAAAGGATTTGAAAAATGTAAGGCAACAGCTGAAAGTAAAACTAAAAAATAGAATAAAAGAAAGAAAAGCAATGCTAAGTGCGGTCTTTGGTATCCTTGCATGGGGAATTGTTGCCATTTACAGAGCACCACAACATTTGCAAATTTTGACCATTTATTAGGACTGAAGGACGGACGCGACGGCAGCTCTTCTTGGCCCAACTATAAATCACCATTAAGCAAATTATGTACTCAACTCGGCAATTTAAAATGTCTTCTTTGGTGTCCATTGTTGTGCGAAAAAATTGTACGCAAAAAAAAAAGCCAACCAAATATAATAAATGTGCGTTAAACACTGCACAGTGGGGCAGGATCATTTGAGCTTTTATCTTTTAATGTGTTACCTGCAACATTAAAAGATAAAAGCTGAAATAATATAAAGTTGATACAAAGGTCTTTTCGGTTTTATAGTTTTTGATTTCTTTAAAAAGTTTGTAGAATAAAATGATTAAAAATCGTCACGTTACGAATTAAGGTGACGCGATGATTTTTTTTTTGTCTTTATTTTTGTTTATCAGTTTAAATATCTATTAAATATTTGTCAGATTTCCAGTTCTGATAAAAAAGATAAAGTTAGCCTTAAAAATGTCCTGAAAGAGTGTCTCACGGCCACACCATAGTTTTTGATATTAATCCTTTTAATAACGAATAAAAATGAGGAAACAAATTAAAGTAGCCAAAAATAATCAATACAAAAAATTTTTATTATTTACCACAAGTTGGTTAAATATTTTCCTTTTTAACAGCAATACAGATGATTTGGGAAGAGGGTCAATGGCTAAAGCCGGTACCGATGCTTTCTGTCTGTTACCAAAATTACGGTACGTGTTACAGACTTGAATATCGAATATTTATTTTATAATCGTGATTTTAAGAACGGAAAATTTTTAGGCCATGGATTGAGTTATGCCGATAAACTTTAACCCATTTTCTTCATCTTTGTGTGAGGTATCGACAAAATTTTGTGTTTTAAAAGTATATATTTAGGCTTCACATATCTTCTTATTTCGATCTCCAGAAAAAAACCCATCCTGACAGACACATTAGGGTCTGTGGACAAATTTAGAAGTGTAAACTAAAAAATACCGAATAAATACTTTGTCTTTTCGATCTAAAAATACGTTGTTTTTTCTTAAATAAATCTCATGAATGGTAAAATTGTTAAATTGTGCTTTATGCATCCGAAACTATTCCAATTGTGGAGTAATGCGTCAGGGTTGCGTATACGTAACATGATGCCAGGGCCTTCCTAGGTGCTGGAAAATTATAATATATTATAAATAAATATTTAAGGTAAATGATACGCCTCTAAATTGATATTATCGTAACTTTTTTTTTCGTAGTTGAAAGGAACATGTGTAGACTTTTCTTGAGTTTTTACGGAATAAATTTTTTACCCCGATTCTACGATACATAGAAGTTATGATCTTTAATAGAAATAAATAAATTAAAAATACGAAGTGTGATGAAGAGCCTAAAACTCTAGCCACTTTGAGGACTTGTGTATACATTTCGAGTGATACCGATCATAAAGTTCCCTGCACTTTCTGTAATTTCTATGATTTCGAGAATGGTACAGTCGTGCATGCCCAACTCTAAATTACCCTTAATATTAATTTTTGATCGGAATTCCCAGATGGTTTTAATGAAATTTTCATCATATCAAAGCAAGTCAAATCGATATTGCATCCAAAATAAGGGGAAAAAGGTCGATGTGGATCGGAACACGCTCCGCAAAAACGACAGCAACATAGCAAAGCACGCACTGCGCTGAAATCCCTTTCATAAAGCAGGTCGCAGAGAAGATCTACAGGAGCTGAAACTAAATCTCTATGGTTAAGCTGGATCGAATTAAGAAATATAGCTTAAAATCTAGATCGATGGAAGATGGGAATTGAAGACTCTCAACGCTCCAATAGAATATAAAGGAAATTATATATATATTTAATAATTTCCAAGGGTTATGCAAAAAGATAGTATTGGGACCTTGAAAGAATTTCCTGACTTTTTTTTTGTTTTCAATTTTCAACTATTCTGAAAGAACTGATACAAAATGTAATGTTCAAAGTATTGTCCATCGCTAGCCACTACTTTTACCCATCTTCCATGAATCGACCCAATTCTTGGCACTTTCATAAGAAGTGAACCGTTGGTCAGTCAATGCAAGTGCCATCGATCGAAATAGGTGGTAATCGGATAGGGCGATGTCCGGAGAGTACGGCGGGAGAGGCAGCACCTCCCATTTCAACGTTTCCAAGTATGATTTCTCGACTTTCGCGACATGTGGCCGAGCATTATCATGCTGCAGAATAACTTTATCATGGCTTTGCTTATATTCTGACCGTTTTTCTCTGAGTAAATGCCTCAAACGCATTAATTGGAGTCGGTAACGGTCCCCTATGATCGTTACATTCGGTTCCAACAATTCATAATAGATAACACCACGTTGGTCCCACCAAATACAGAGCATGAGCTTAGATCCATGAATATTTGGCTTCGCCATGGGTTTTGATGGCTGGCCGGGCTTACCCGATGACATTTTGAGCTTGGGATTCTCGTAATGGTTCCACTTTTCATCGTCACTAACAATACGATGCAAAAACCCTTTCCTTTTCTGTAGTTGAAGCAGCTGTTCAAATGAAAAAAAACGGCGGTCAACGTCTATCGGCTTCAACTCATATGGAGCCAATTTCCATGCTTTTTTATCGTTCCCAAGGCCTTTAAACGTTTGAAACGGTCGATTCATCGACATTCAATGTTTCTGCCAACATTTTGAGCGTTTGACACAAATCTTAATCGAGTAATGTCTCCAATTCTTCATCCTCAAACTTTTCGGCTGCTCCGGAAGCCTTTGTCTTTTACATCAAAATCACTACTTTTAAAGCGTTGAAACACTGTTTTCTTTATAGAGAATATTCCCAAAAACTTCCACGAGCAAACCATGACTTTTTGGAGCAATTTTCTTTGAGAAAATGTGTCCCAACAAAACTTCCCGCAAATGCTGTTTTTTTCGCTAATTTACAAAATTTTCCATCTCTAAAAAAAATTGTGAACTGATTCTGACAGATATAGAATGTATCTTTCCAGTGTATATGGCAATGGCGACATCTATTGTTGGAGTCTGGATATTATATAAAAGGAAATCTCATCTGTTTCTTATAAGCCCAAAGATAAATTTTTTCAAATTCACTGTATAAGACACTTTTCTTAAAAAGAGTCCCAAGTTACAATTTAACACATAAAAAATATTTTTTTTATTCGCCGAGCTACAAATCACTTTCAGCCCACTGTGCGGCAGCCATTATCATTATTACTCACATACAGCGACAGTTATCAGTGAGAGTTTCGCGTCGACGTCATTGACACGTTTCCCTTCTACTCCCGCCCTCTCCACGCGTCCACAAGTGAGGTACGCCTCTTGTTTTTTTTTTGTGTTTTTTGAATAAATGTCCTGTCGTTCACTGTGTGTGTGTGCGTGTTTCGTGTATTTGTCGCTGAGGTAGGCTCGAACATTTTGTATGCCTTGACAAGGTGTAAACATTTGTAGGTGGGGTACTTTTTTTTGTTTTTTTTTTGCAAACATTGCAAGCGACACAAATTTATTTCTAAACATTTGCAGCAGGTTGTTTTTGCGCTGTCTTTTGTTCTGTAGATGTAAAGTTGTTCTTGTTGTGGTGTTGTTGTTGCTGTCAGGACTGTTGTTGTGGTGCTTCTTGTTTTGCCTTGCCACATGCCACACTTAGTGCTCACACACAGTGTTGGGCAGCATCAGAATCAGCATCAGCACCAGGGGCAGGCACATTCTTGAGGAGCCACAAATTTTCGTGCAGTTATTTTTCTTCATAGTCGCTGCTTCCTTCGTTCTATCTGTTGTTGCGTTTTTTCTTTTTTTTTTACTTACTCGCAAACGTGTTATGTTTTATTTTAACAACTTCCGCTTCCCTCGACAGCGTATCCAGAAGGAAAAAATGTGCGAAAAAAGCTGCAGCATCAGCCAAAAAAAAAGGAAGAAAATAATATATAATACACAGAGCTTTATCTGCTTGCCTGTTAAAGTATTTAAATTTTTTCTTGTCTTCATATGAGTATATACTCATAGATGGGCAGAAATAGGTCAAGCGGGCCACTTTTCTAATGGCTCTCTTTAAAATCACTTAATTTCATGAAAATATTATACGTGGTGTGTTCAAAAAGTAATGAAACTTAAGCAATTTCGCGGGCAACGTATTTTCGATAATCGATTTTTTTGTTTTGTTGTGTTGGTACACTCTTCCCGAACATCTGTACCAAATTTCAAGTGAATGACATTTTTTGTTTGGTTGTGAGAGGCGTCAAATAAAATCAAATAAAGTTATCGATAACTCTTCAAAAAGTATCTGATTAGCTAATAAAGATTTTTCAAAGTTAATTTTGAATTTGAGAAACCATTTAAAATTAATATTGTAACTTCTTTTTTACTTAAAAACAAACTCATTAGGAATTCCGAGTAAATGTGTGAAATAATTTATATTCGACAGAAAGGAAACAAAATAGAGATTTTTTAGTGTTGAGTTGAGGAGTCCAGGAAAAAGTCAACAGGCCAAAGCGTGTATTCCTCCTGTTGAGTAGAGTTGTTGAGTTTTCTTCTTCTTTCCAAAATTGGTTTAGAAACGTCTCGAACATTTATAAAGTTCTAGTTATAGAGGATATGAATGCAATAATATTCTCTTGTCAGGGAAACCATTTCCACATTCCGAAGACAATTTATTGGCGCCAGAACGTGGTCAGTTCCCAGGACGATGTGTTGAAATGCTGAACACCATAACAGTTGCCATCATGCCTCCTTGGCCGTCTTCTGGGGAACTGCTGTCTCTTGCCTGCATTATCAGCTAGATCAATCCTATCGAATACTCTTTCAAAAGTCTGCATCTAAAAGTAGGGATGAAATACATCACTTCTATTATGCGAAAAAAAAAACTTTACCACGCTACCCCCATGTGTTGTATTCAGATGGGTCTTAGGAAGACTAACGAAGACACCGGTCTGATAGTGAGACTTCGAAAATGGTCATCAACTTGACCTGGAAATATACGAAAAATTAACTCAAAACTGTTTCAGGAAACTAGATCAAAATTCAATCATCTAGAACGAATGATTAAAGTCTGTCTTAGATGGATCGTAGGGAAGAAGAACCTTATATTGAACGAAGCTGCTGATGCCAAACCAGGAATATGACCCAAAATCTTCTGTGTCATTGACAGATGTAAAAAACAGTTGCTAAAAGAAATAAATCCAGACGAGAATCAGACAGGATCAGCACAGCTGGGCTCATCAGCGTCTACAATTTAAGTGGGCTTAAGATAATCTCCAAACGGGTCAGAAATTGCCTAGAATTCAGACTGACATCACGGATCCTCAGTCTTGCATGTTTTGTGAATTAAAAAAAAAGTAAAGCTTCCTTGTTGGTAAATACAATATGAATTGACTAGATCAATCCATAACAATCAAACTTACTATATTATAATAGATACAAGTAAGCGCGGCAGACGTTGACCTGTCCAAATTTTTTGAATACTCTTAAAGTGAATAAGCATCGTAAGATTCTCTAGTTAGCTTATCTGGAAAAATATAAGATTTTAAGATTAGTTTGCAGCTCGATTCAAACTTGCGCCATTATTAGTCGAATGTCGCGCTTCACGGGTCTGTGTTAAGCCGAATTCTTTCACGTTCATTGCGATCTTCACGTTCCTGGGCAGTACGATTAGATTGATAATTAATTTGATTCGTTGCATTTCTTCCAATTGAAATACATCATGCATTGATCGATTAGGAGACGGCATTCCCAATATGTCCTAATGCTTTATTAGCCATCGCTAAGCATAGATCTTCAATATGAATTAAAGCTTCATTGTAAACTTCCGGCGTAAATTCCATCAATGGATTACGTTTTGCTTGACGTACTCGAAACAAACTATCTTCTGATAAATAATCTTGATATTTTATCCACAATTCAGGTGGATTTGATGGAAAACATGTTGCCAAAATAATCGCAAATAGAACACGTATTTGATATAGATGAGCAGTAAGGGTAGCATTTGCTAAAGTTTGATCCCAGTGAAAATCATTTTGCAACAAATTCAATTTTTGACAAGCCTCTCGATAAGTTGCACACAATACGCCATTCACTGATTCCAATGATTGAAACGATGTTGGACCTCGAACATTGATTAACAACAATACCAGTTTTTATATACTCTATATGGCAATATACACAGAAGAACCGATATTCATAAAAATGCTTATATCTCACGAACCAATACACACAAATACACATTGGAGCAGGCTTAAAACTTCCGTATTGACAACCTCTAGCACACGCAAAAATCAGATTTGAAATTCATCGACGCGTTCATGAGAACATCCGTAACACGTAAAACATAAGTTTCTTTTATATATTGATAACATTTTTTTCAACCCGTCAAAACTTTCCAAAGTTAAAAGCAACACTGAAAACCTTCGTTATTCTACGCAAAACTTTCTTTACTTCTGTACTCCTACATAACATACTCTATCAATATTACACACAAAAACCGATATTTACAAAAATGCTTATATCTCACGAACCAATACACACAAACAATAGGCTTAAAACCTCCGTATTGACAACCTCTAATATACGCAAAAATCAGATTTGAAATTCATCGACGCGTTCATGAGAACACCTGTAACACGTAAAACATAAGTTTCTTTTGTTTATATAGATAACGCGTAACACAGCCCAAGCATTTTCAAATTCAAATCCATTTTTACTCTTTAACTTGCGTTTACTCCAACATTCAGATATTATGTCCAATTCTTTTAATTTCATTCAAAAAAGGTAAAATTTTTGTTTACTTGCGATAATTCAATTTTATTATTTTAAATTTTGCGCTCTTACTTTTTAACAAGTATAAGATAACTCTTTGTTTTTCATATCACGAAATGGCTAAAAAATTATAAAATTTGCAGTGCTGAAAAAGGCATCGAAACACTATATTATGCAACACTTTCTCAAGAACTCAACAGCAAAAAATAAACTTGGATCTGGGTTGAGCAAAAGTTGAGTTGAGAGTTGATACACAGGGTTGCATTTCACCATACATTTCATTTTTGTAAAAGTCCTCAATTCCTTAACACAAAGCGTGAATACCTCTAATAATATAGTAAATGTTGAGTGATATAGCAACCAGCTATATAGTAGTCAGTAATTCCTTTGCTGAAAATTTGCGCAGCTCTATAAGTAATCGATAACCACATAGTAAGCAGTACTTTTCAGAGTATAAAAGGAGCGTACTCGTTTAGAAATTTTCATTTACTTTTTGTTTGTTGAAGGGAAAGTTTATCTCCATTCTCGAAATTTTCTATAAATCAAGATTTTTTGTTTGTTTTTATATTATTTTATTTATTTTATCTATTGTGCTACAACTTGGTATTTTCTGATTCAGCGTAAGACTCTTAATAGAAATCACGTTTACGTTTAAACTGCAACTTTGTCATATAAATATTATTTTATAATTTTTAAAAATTATCATTATATTATTATATTATTTGAAAATTTGTATTTTTAAGTAAAAAAATAAGAATTAAACTTGATTTTTGTTGGTAAAAATTAATATGTTTCATTATTCGGGATAGTTCTTTCATAACCTTTTAATATCTTGCACTTTTCTTCAAAGCGCTTTTTGAGCTTTAATTTTTTTTAAGCCCCATAACTCGTATTTGCAATCCCTGATAAAAATATTAAAGCTAAAAGTATAACTAAAGATAAATATTTTAAGTACTTACTTTAGGATAAATATTTTAAAATATAATACCAAAATCTTATATATAAAAAAAGTGTTTGTCTGTCTGTTTGTATGAGGTTGGACGCCAAACCCTTTGCCCGATTTTAATGGGACTTTTTTAAAATGTTCAGAAGCTTCCTGGGACGGACATAGGCTATGTAATATCATTGGGAAATTTACAGGAAAATTAGGAAAATTGAAAAACCCAGTCTTGAAATGTTCGTGGAAGTCCAGGAAAGGTTTAAGGTTGAGAAAATAAATCAAAATTGCGACGAAAATATTGAAAAGGACAATTTGATTTTCCAATACAACATTTTTTTTTTAATTTAGGCTGTCATTGTGTACATTGTCAGATTAACTAATATTTTTTAGTTAATTGTTTTTGTCGAAAGGAAACAAAAAAATTATAAACGTAATAAATTTTATTTTATTGAGGCATACAAAATTTCATGAGAATCGGTCCAGCCGATAAATTTGCATGTCATTATAGTATTTCGTGAACTTGCCACAAAAAAAAATCATTGGAAGAAAATAAAGATCTAGACGAGCGAACGAAGCGAGCGTGCCGGAGCGCAGCGGAGGCCGGCTAGTAATTTATAAATAATTTTATAATTTTAACCAATTTCAGTACTCCCAGATATTTAATGTCAAAAGTCTTATAAAATATTAATTTAAATGTTCGCAAATATAATCTAAACTTTGTGACAATTTTTTCTATCTGTATTTTCGCTACTCTTGTTCAAAAATAATCAAAATCGAAAAAATATTTACCGCTTCAGGTATTTTTGCCCATTTGTACTTGTATATATATACATTTATGCATGTGTGTGATTGTTTGTATGTGGTAATATGTCTTGGTGTATCTTTTCCTCTTTTAAATATTTTGTGTTTGTTTTCCTTTTTGCTGGCATTTCCGGAGTGCGTCAGCTTCCGCTCTTGCCTTGGCGCAAATTACAACGCATAATTTTCACATTACGTCAGCGTGTCGGCTTGTGTGTGTGTGTGAGTGTGTGTATAGGCCAATACATTTGCATACACACACACACACACACACACACACACACCTACATATGTTTGTACATATCTTTGAGTGTCTGTGGAGCATTTCCGTCTTGTACACAGGCTTGGTGACTTTTGTGCGCGCTCCTGCCACTTGCCATTGCGTTCAAACCAATATGGAAATCAATATTCCTAATGGCTGTCATGTGATATACACTTCCGTATCCCTACTCCAATGGTTTTATTGCTCACCCGCATCGGGAATGCATAAATATGCCAACTTATTAAATATTTAAAACGTTTGAAACATTTTCAAATTAATTAAATTGAAATATGTACTACGCCGATATGTCTAAAAAAAGTTTATTTATTGGCTACGCTGCGTATACGCAATCTTCAGTATGTGCTGTAAAAGGAAATCATTAAAATAAACTTTTAATTGATGAAGCATTTAATACAAGATATCATCAATCATCGTTCTAAGCGTTGAGAGTTGCGCTTTTGTGTAAAAGTGTCAAAGCAAAGATTTATGGAGCATTCATGATGAAATCTCGGCGAGAAATAGGTATATAAGATTATTAGATTATTACCCGAAACAAGATTTCACACAAAAAAAAAGAGAATAAAAATAATGCGACTTGGCCCTCAGTCACTTTTAAGTGAAGTAGCAGATAGACTGATCGATTTGGAGAAATGCGGAACCCACCACAGGTGTCCAGACCAGATGAAGTCACTGTGAGCAAAGTTTTTTTTTTTCCATTTAGTACTCCTCCAGGGAGCTTAGGGCTTCAACGAGAACATTCTATCGGACTCTGTTTGGCGCAGTTTGCTTTGCTGTGTCCCAGCTGATGTTGTGTAGGGACAATTCGTTTAGTATTGTACGACGCCAGGTTGCTTTTGGCCTTCCCACTCGACTGCTTCCTTGCGGGTTCCATTCCAAGGCCATCCTGACGATGCTGCTTCGGTCTTTTTTAAGTGCATGGCCGTTCCAACGCCACTTGCGTGTTCTTATCTGGGTGCAGATAGGAACTTCACTAGTGTAGTGCCATAGTTCCGCGTTCGATATCCTGTTGGGCCAAAATATCATTTTCTGCGGGGCCAGCCACGTCTCGCTGCCGTACACCAAGATGAATTTGACGCTCCCATTGAAAATCCTCAGTTCTGTTCTTCTGCTTATTTGCTGGTTTCTCCATATGCGGAATAAGAGTCCAAACGCTGATCGTGTTTTGCTTTGACGGTTCACTACATCCTCATCCAACCCACCACTGGTGGAAATTGTGGTGCCTAGGTATGAGAAACTATCGACAAAGTCGATAGAGTTCCCGCAGATGGTTAGGCTACATTGGCTGATGTGGTTGAGACGCATCGCTTTGGTTTTGGATGCGTTTATCGAGAGTCCAACTTTGATGGCAAGAATCTCGAGATTCATCACCTTGGCTTGGATATCACTTAGTTTATATGTTTATATGAGGCCAGATCCAGGGCTCTACTTGGACAATAAATATTACGCATCCAAATACGGGGTATACCTTTGCTGTAGAGAAAACTAAATTTTCTACACCTAAACCATTTAAAGAAAATGTCATAAAAATAGATAAAAAATATATGGTATTATGGATAGTCCAATACTCTTAAAAATTTTTCAAGTGTGATGCATTTAAGTAGGGCTTTTAAAGGACTGAGCATTTAAGAGCCACATAGAAACAAGAAATTAAGATTGCATCACCACGTAAAGTTTACGAAAACGCATTTAATAATGAGGATTTGCAAATTTCGAAAGCCGAATCCACACGAGAAGCTATGCAGAACTTGGACAAAGTTATGGAAAGCTACATGAACAGATCGGTACCTGCCAAATTAGAAAAGCGTAGTAACTATTGAGAATAATTTAATAGGCGAAACCAATACCTAAGGCTCTTTAATGTATAGCAAAAGTTAAAGAAAGCGACTTGAACACTGCTAAATCGCCGCGCAAAGTTTCCGAAAGCCTCTCTTGTCGCATTCTGTTTTATGGTCGGTATGGAAGCAAAGCGGGTGCTCCAGAGTGGCAATTTTAGTTTTGGAAAGAGGAGAAACTCACACGATGCCAGATCTGGATAGTACAGTGCGCCTGGTCGATTGTATTTATCGCGTGTTATCCCTTAAATGCGTTCACAATCGTGAATCTCTATCTCATCGTCGCGTCGACGAGCACTATTGAGGTGGATTGGGTGGGTACTGGATATTAACAGATGTGGTATCATTTTTGGCATAGTCATTAAGTACAGTCCTACCAAAATACAGAAACTCAAAATATTAAAAAAAAAAACTAAAAAAAGTGTTAAATGGAATGGAAATTTTCCAGCAACTTTTTTGTCACAATGTAAATGCAAAAGACTATTGTACTCTTAAAATTCACAACCTGTTCACACCAGATTTACATAAGATATCATTTACGCCATCAACAGAGTAATTGGTTTTTATTATTATTATATATTATACATATTATTATTGTCTATGTTTTTTTAGTGGTATAATTCGGATGTTGCTTCTTGTATAAGTTGCTCTTGGGCTATCAAAAAACGTCTGCAGATTCTGCACACTTATTTTAAATTTTGTATAAAAGTTGGTTAATTGTTTCGACTGCACCTCATTTTCGTTTATAAAAATTCCTATTTCTACAGTCAATTATGCCGAAAGCGTTGTTAATATCTTCAATACATTTCCTGTGATTTGTTCTAGCGCGGTGGACCCTGCCTTTTAGTCCCGACAGACTCGGCTATGGGAGACTCCTCACAAGTTTAGGCATAATGCCTAGGACTGGTTACCCGATAGTTGAATTGGTTTGAATCATTTGCCGACGTCGTGAAAATACGAATTCGGCAAATAAAGTGAAGTGCCTCAAGTTCGGTAAGGAAACGTACATCGGAATATAGGGGATACTAGTATTTTCAAATTCAGCGCCACATAAGCATCTTGAAAACATTCCAATGTTTTGACTCCAAGTGTAATTCATTCATTGTATGGCCATTACAACCCGTTCTCGGGTTACGGTCTATCTCAACAGCTATCGCCAGGCGCCTATGCTTTGCCCGCCCCATCTCCAATTAGAAGTACCAAGGGTTGATAGGTTCCCCTCCACTTGATCTTTAGATCAAG
>JBAMAX010004124.1:0-32540 GCA_037043745.1 Chymomyza amoena | reverse complement strand
ATTTTAACAATCTATAAATTAGATTGCAACTATTTAATTCAAAATAAACTCAAAAATATAAATTTTTAACATTACAAAATAAATAAATAAAAAATAATAATCAATAAAATAACATTTCATTAAAATTTATATTATTTAAACATTTTTCTTTTTGAGCAAGACTACAAATTATTTTTTTGCGGCTATTTGAAGTTGGAGAATTCTTAATTTACAATTAATTAAGTTTGAAATAATTATAATTAACACTCAGAACACGTTTTGTCGAACTAAGATTAAAAAAATAGGTTCAGAAAAATTTAATTCACACGTTTTTTTTACTATTGTAGTTACAGTATTGTGTAGTCAGGATTTTTCGATAGAAGGCCATAATTTTGATAAATAGACGTTATTAGACAAAAAAAAAAATGGCGTACGTAGAGTCGGGCGCGGACGACTTTGGGATACCCTGTACCACTAGCTTGCAATAAAGTCCGGTTTCTTCACAAAAAACCAAAAACAGAAGAATTTTTAAGCAAACATTTTTGTTTTGACCGATCGTTCCTATGGGAGCTATATGATATAGTCAACCGATTTCAATAAAATTTGACACAGTGCTTAAATACCTTAAAAAGATCTGAGTGCCGAATTTAGTTCAAATATCTTTACAAACAAATGAAACACATCGGATTTTATATAAAAAACGTTTTTTTTGACCGATTGGTCCTATTGGAGCTATATGATATAGTCAACCGATTTGGATTAAATTTATTACAGTGCTTAGGAACTATAAAAAACTCACGAATATCAAATTTGGTTCACATATCTCAATAAACAAACGAAACACAACAAATTTAGTTAAAAAATCGATTTTTTGGAAGATCGGCCCTATGGGAGCTATATGATATAGTTAACCGATTTTGTTCAAATTTGGCACATTGCTTAACTGCTCTAAAATCTTTCCAAACGCCAAATCTAGTTACAATATCTTTATTAAAAAACAAAATATAGTGAATTTTGATTTAAAAAAGTTATTTTAGCCGATCGGTCCTATGGGATATGATATAGTCAACCGATTTTGATGAAATTTGGTACAGTACTTGGGAACCATAAAATAATAATAAATTTTTAAATACCAAATTTGGTTACGATATCTTCATTAACAACCGAATTATCCATCTAAAACCTTTTTTTTTTGTCGAGGTCGTCTCTAACACCCATAGGGGAACTATATAATTTGTCCCCGATATCAAAAAAATAAAATAAACTTGTCTCCTATGGAATAATATGGGATCTAATGTGATCTAATGTTTGGCTACTCTAGCTCTTACCACCAAATTTCACTTTTATGGGCCCTAATATCAAATTTTCATTTAAAAAGTGAAATATTTTCGAAATTAGTTTTAACGAAATTAGTCGATTTTGGTGATTTTGTCGAAATTTGTTTTAATGACATTTATCAATTTTGTTATAATAATGCTTATTTAACAAAATGATCCACGAAGCATTTATTGCTTATTATTTTATAAGCCAGTAGTTATATTTTGCAACTTGTTCCGCAAAATTCCTGATGATGATTTTTTTCAAAATATCAAATTCCCTTATCTATTAAAAAGCATCACAGGAGGGCAAAACAATTAGTTCTGCCAAATCATTTTGCTTATAAATTAATCTCTATATTCTAAAAACTATAATATTATTTGGGTGCATATCTACAAAAATACTTTAATCGAAATATTTCTTCGATCGAGAAAGAAGCAACTACCCAAAATGTGCCGCGTTTGCTTAGCCTATCTAATCTTATATCTTTTAATAAACTATAATGTAAGTTAAACAAATTTTTTAAAATTAATATCACAAAATTTTCGCAATTTTTTTCTTATATTACAGATGGCTGCTTACCTCAAACTAACGAATGCGGTTTGTGAGTCCTATAACAAGACCTGGGTCCAAATAAACCAATGCTCTTTGAAAGCAGTCGATCGTTATAAGACTACCTTGAACATTAATGTTACACTGCTTTATCCAGCCAACGATATATTCATCAGATTTCAGATATTACGAAAAGCTAATGGTTATAAGCCCTGGATCATAGACTACAAGGTTAATGCCTGCAAAAATTGGCAGATTCCCCAACATCCTTTCGCGAAAATTATATTGGGTATTTTAGGAGACTATTCTACTGTCAATCATTCATGTCCCTATGAGGTGAGTATGTGAAAAAAGTGAAGATATATTTTATTTAAGTAATGTTCTATTTAAGGGTGTACAATTGGTAAAGGATTTCTATGTGCCAGTTGAGCGACTCAAGATTCCTGTGCCAGCTGGCGATTATGCTTGTTTTGTTACTTGGATTTATAATAAGAAGCCGACTTATGTTACCAATGTGTACTTTACATTTGTGGAAGATATCTTGGGAACAAATGAGAGAGTAAATTAAAAAAAAACCTGCATAAACATGATCTAATGGATTTTGGGAAGTACGTCAAAACTGGTTCAATTTTTGTATGGTAGCTATATGAAATATTATATCAATTTTGACCAAGCTGCACACAAATGTGAAGTCTTAAATAAATTACAACTGGCATTTGGTCGCATTTTTTATATGAAAGCTATATAAAATTTTATACCAATTTTGATCAAACTGCACACAAATGTGAAGCCTAAAATAAATTTTAAGGAATAAACGAACTTTCCTACAATATAACATATTTTTTTAAGCATTTTATATTAGCTTAAAATTGTGGGAAGTTTGATCAAATTTTGAACCAGCGCTCTTTTTTGAGAACATGACCTTGTTCTTATCATTTGCAAGATCTAAGCTTTCAGAAAAACAGACAGACGTTTGAAGGAATATTCTTCTATCCAGCTGAACATAATAGCGATGACTTTGGGGCATTCCGATTTTTTCTTTATCACGTAACATACCCCTTAGCTTTGGTACAGGCTATACAAAATATAATAAATATATCTATAAAAAAATGGAGTATGTTGAACAAACCAATTAAATCCGGTATATTGGTGAAGTACTTCAAAAGATAATTTATTATCAAATTTGATAACGATATTCTTTTAAAGAAACAAAAAATTTGACGAATTTTGAACCAAAACGATTTAATGACCGATTGGTTCCTTAAGGTTTATATAATATAGTCAGCCGATATTGATCAACTTTGGTCAAATTTTTGTATGGTAGCTATATGAAATATTGCACAAATTTTGATCAAACTGCACACAAATGTGACGTCTAAAATAAATTATAACTGGCATTTTGGTCGCTATATTTTAAAGTATAAACTTATTTTCCTAAAATATAACATATTTAAGAACGTTTTTCGATCAATCGACCTAGGGTTCTATATGCTATAGTCAACCGATTTTTATCAAATTTGGCACGAGGTATGTAGGTACAACATTTTTTTTTAATTTTAAAACAATTTTAATTAATCTCAACCAAGCTATTAGTTCTGCCAAATAATTATGATATTAAAACAAATACCAGATATAAATAAAACCAAAATGGTTAGCTGGGTACATATCTACAAAAATATTTCAATCAAAAAATTTTTGGAACCGAAGAAGAAGCAACTATCCGAAAATGCGCTACATTTTCATATTCTTTAATTTATGTATAATTTTGGTTTTATTAACTAAACAAAATGTAAGCTAAACAAACTTTAACAAAATAATAATTTTCCTAATCTTATTTATATAGTCAGCTACCTACCTCAAAATGACAAATGTCTTCTGTGAGTCCTACAACAAGTCCTGGCTAGAGATTAACTACTGCTACTTAAAAGCAATTAATCGTTATAAGAGCAACTTGAATATAAAAGTTACCGTGCTTCATCCTGTCAACGATGTTCACATGAGATTTCAGATAATGAAAAAAGCAAATGGTTATAAGCCCTGGATTATGGACTACAAGGTTGATGCCTGCAAAAATTGGCAGAGTCCCCAACATCCTTTCATGAAAATTATATTTGGTATAGTAAAAGAGTTTTCCAATGCCAATCATTCATGTCCTTATGAGGTGAGTATGTGTTTAAGATGTTATGATGTATTTTATTTAAATCATTTTTATTTTAAGGGTGTACAAATAGTGAAGGATTTCTATGTGCCAGTTGAACGACTTAAGATTCCTGTGCCAGCTGGCGAATATGCTTCTTTTGTTACTTGGTATTCTGATAAAAACCCGACGTTTGTTACAAATGTATATTTTACATTTGTGGAAGATATAATGGGAAAAAATGAGAAAGTGAATTAAAAAAATCTGCATTAATATGTGCTAATGTACGTCAAAACTGGTTAAATTTTTGTATGATAGCTATATAAAATATTATACCCATTTTGGTCAAACTGCACATAAAAATTAAGTCCAAAATAAAATACAATTAGCATAAATTTGGTTGCGTTATTTTATTAAATAAAAAAAAATGCAGTACCGTCAAGGCGGTGCCCGACAGTGGAATACCCTTTCCTGTACTTTTTCTTTTGAACAAATTTTTTCTGTATGTTCCTACTAAGAACTTTCCAATTGGAATTCATTTTTTTTTGGTGAAATTCGATATAATTTTCACCGATTGTGATGAAACGAACGTTACGTCGAAGAAGCTATTAAAGTATATGGGGTAAGTTTTAAGTTGATATGTTGAGGGGTGTGGAAGAAAACACGGTAAATCGATCGCGGGAGTTGGTGGGTCCGCATCGATAAAAATTTAGATGTAGATTTATTCATTAGATCCACATGAATCAGCTTACCAAAAATTGTAATACGAGATTTTGTAACCATAATTAGGTAGAGTCAAATATTGATGCAGTTTATGGGCAACGGGATGTGAAATTTGTATATTTTTGACTATAACTTTTGCTGTATTTGTCCAATTTTGTTCAATTTTGACACATAAATGCGTGGAACTAGAACACATCACTCCAGTAAAACCAGATTAAAATATTAAACGGTGTCGCCAAAAACCGCGAAAATCTACAACAGAGCGATGTTCATGCGACGGTTCTTTTGGTCAAAATTAGTTCAGAGCGAGGCTCGTCATTGGCATCTTCCCGGCCATCTTGAAAGAGTTTTTACCACTTGTAAAAATTTGTTTTGCTCAGAACAGTTTCACCGTATGCTACTGTAAATATTTCAAGTGTTACGGAACACTTAATTTTTTTTTTTACACAAAAAAATGACGTTCACTTGAAATTTGGTACAGATGTTCGGGAAGAAAAACAAAACAAACAAAAAATCGATAATCAAATATACGTTGCCCGCGAAATTGCATAAGTCACATTATTTTTTGAAAACACCTCGTATGTATTTTGAAATCGTTGAAATATTTGAATATCAATTACTATCGTTAAAAAGGATAGCCTTATTTTGAAAATAAAAAAAGAAAGTAAATGATTATTGAGCTTTTTACATGGACGTTTATTTTATTTTATTTTATTTAAAAATAAAATATTTTTAGGTAAATAATAAAAAAATAATGCAGACTTACCTGCATATTTTATTAAATTATCATTTGCTCTTAAAGCAAAATAATAACAAGTCGGCAATTTCTTTACACCAATTTGACTAATTTGGCTACAGGGCATCACAACAAAAAAAATCACCAATAACACACACATTAAAAAAAAGGTATAAAAAACACACACACTTAAGCAGAACAAGCTGCTTTTATTTCAACATACAATAGGCATACGCTGCATACAGTTATTGATTTCACTGCATTTTAGAAAAACTCACCAAAGAGTGCAAAGAGATCAATTTTCATCTCAGCACACTCACACACATACGCGCACTTGCACTAAAAAAAATAACACAAAAAAAATCAAAATTGACCAACAGTAGCGCGCACCCTTTCACACCCACGCTTATTATACGAAATGTCAATTTGCCTTCCTTTTGCACTGCCAAATATTGATGCGCACTTTATTAATTTTATTGATTTACTTATTAAAAACAATGCCGCGTATTAACTAATTATTTCCAAATATTGCTGATTATTTCACTAACTGTTTTAAAACATTGTTACAATTTTTTGGAACGCGGAAACTTATTTATTTTACATTAAACTGCAGCGCCTGACTTGACCGTGTCAAAGACGTGATTTACTGATTGTCATTCTCTTTTGCATTCTCTCTCATTTTTTCCCCTCTCCAGGCGGCAGGCTTACAGTTGTATGCCCTAGTTTTGTTGTTGTGGCTTAGTTGGCTACAGTATAAGATCGCATTATAGAAGCAGGCGCAGAGTGGTGGAAATTTGCACTTCTTTTGGTTACGGGAAGGAGGGGGCAGCATAAAGTGTTAGGCACTTGTTTTCAGCTGCGCGGGAGACACAGAATATGCTTGTGGTAGAAATATAAGAGAGTTACACGAACAACAACAACAACACAGTCACATGTTTAATTCTTTTTTTTATTTCTTTTTATGTTGTTTTCTTACGCGCTCAGCGCCAAAAGGAATTATATGTTGTCCTATTCGCACTGCTTATGCGATGGCAGAAGGTGAAGGTGATAAATAAGAGTAAAAGTGATGTTTAAAGATGTTTGCACTTTTTTTTTAATGTTGAAAGGGATTATAAAATTTGAACTAGTTCAACCTTTTTGTTTTACAAAAACATCTTCTACAAATGTAAAGTAAATTGTATGTTTGTATTGCGGCTTATTATCAAATAAAAAAGTTACTAAAACAGCATAGTCGCCAGCTGGCAATGGAAGCGTAATTTTTTCAGTTGCCATAGAAAAATTCTTCACTATTTGTGAACCCTATAAAAAAAAAATTCAATATTTAAAAATGTCTAATATTTTTTAACTATATACTCACCACATAGGGACATGTATGATTTAAAGTTGAATACTCTTTTAATACATTAGCTATTATTTTGACTACCGGATGATTGGGTTTCCTCAAATATTCACAAGCATCAAAAGTATAATCCACCAGCCAGGGCTTGTAACCATTGGCTTTTTTTAAAAACTGCAGCCTTACAAAAATATTTTTTGCGGGATACAGAACTGTAACGTTGGAGTTAAATGTGCTCTTGTAACGATCAACTGCTTTTAGATAACAATGATCTATGACAACCCAGGATTTATTACAAGACTCACAAACCGTATTCGTAAATTTAAGATAAGCAGCCAGCTATAAAAAAAGGAATATTTATTAATATTAATATTTCTCGAAAAGTTTAATACAGGGGTGCCACAGACATGGCTTACAAGGGCTTTAAAAAAACCAATTCGATTCAATTTCGATACAATTCCAATTCTTGGTGCCACATACATGACTATGAGCGGTTTTAAAACCGTTGTTAGCCATGTCTGTGGCACCAAGAATTGCAATTGCATCGAAGTTGAATCGAATTGGTTTTCTGTGGCACCCATGATAAACTTACATTTTGGTGGACTAACAGTAGCAAAACTATTTGCAACTTTGTAAAATGTAAAATTCCATTCATTTTTGACTTTTATATTTGTTACGCTTTCAGGTGGCAATTTATATTGTATAGGAAAAGTTTTTAGTTCTAAATATAAAACTATTTGAATTATTCAACCAAATGAGGCGTTAACTTTAATAACATAATTACTATATTACAGAACTGATTGGTTCAATCATTAAGTAGAATAAATTATGATATGGCCTGTTTCCCGCGAACTACAAGAGCCAGCGCCAATGAACTAGTTCTTTATTTGTACGCCGTCTTTTGATATTCCTTCCAATTGTTGAATTTTGTAGTTAATAAGTTATAGACTACGCTCTCTACTAGTATACAACTGCGTAAGCCAGCTCCAATGAACTAGTTCTTTAATTGCACACAGTCTTTTGATATTGGCCGTCAGCTAATTATAGATATTTATAGTCAATTCGGAATCGAATAATCTACTTTTTATAAACATACAACGTAATTAGCTAATATACAATATTATTATTTATAAAAAAAAATATTGCTAAAGTTACACAACTCTTCTAACTCTTATTCTGAATATTACTCAATACCCAAGTCAAATATAATTTCGCATAATAATATAAATTCTTCTGTTGAATTCCAGCATGGTTGCCATTCTTAAAAAAAAAAAGAAATATTTTAAAAATACTCCGACCGTTCATTCACTTAAATTTGGTTAAGTCTCCTAATATAGTATTACTTTTGCTATTTTTCTGTGGGTACTCAGTATGATGGCCAGTGCCTAGTCAAATATAATTAGACTGATTCTTCTCTAAAGTTAAATCTTAAAAAAAACAGCCACATCCCCCCAAAGAGTATATTTAGGTCAATTCTTCCCGTATGGAAAAATAGACAAAAAATCACGAGCGTTCCATAAGTTCTCTTTTATATTATTATAAGTTCCATTCCAAGCATGCAATATAAAACTAAAATTCTATCTTCAAATATAATAAAATATTTTAATAAAAAAAAATATTTTAATTGGTTAAGACAACAATCAATAGGAGCGCAAGCTAGAGATGGGAAAACGTACAATAAGCGGCTCGTGAGTTAGAGATGAGCAAGCGAGCAGAAGAAGCTCGTGAGTTAGAATTTAAAAAAAAAATAAGCATAAAGAATGAAAAAACCAATTAAAAAAATTAAATTAAAAATTTAAAAAACCCCCGAACTTAAGTAATTTTCATTTAAAAAGTGAAAAATAATAAAAGAAACTTAATGTTAAAGTACCTAAGAATCTATTAATAATTCTAAAAAAAATACGTCGCGTTGGGGGACACGCGAGGGCAGACGTCGTTGACGGTCGTATCTTACATGCAAATTTTTTGAAGTAATTCTATGAAAGTTTTTGAAGTATTTTCTTAATTTTGTTTTTAAGTTAATCTTTGTTGCTTAATTAGACTATTTGTATTTAAATTGTTAGTTTAGGAGCGGTCCCCCAACGCGACGTATTTTTTTTAGAATTATTAATAGATTCTTAGGTACTTTAACATTAAGTTTCTTTTATTATTTTTCACTTTTTAAATGAAAATTACTTAAGTTCGGGGGTTTTTTAAATTTTTAATTTAATTTTTTATTTCATACTTTTTATAGGTAGCTTAGGTTAAGTTAGACTTTAGTATATTATAATATACTTACTATAATTTAGATTCTTGTTAAGGTATAGATTACATTTAAGGTCAAGCTCGTTTGCTTTTTTTTACGCATTCTCCCCACTTTCACTCCCCACAACTTTTAAACGGCTCGACCGATTTTCATCATGTCTAGGAACACTCGCACATAAGTCACCTTTAATACAAAAAAAACTAAATTGAAATCACTGCATGCGTTCGGGAGCTACGATGCCATAGACAGACAGACAAACAGACAGACAAACAGACACGTCAAACTTATAACACCCCTCTTTTTGCGTCGGGGGTTAAAAAGTATTAATATTATTTTATTTATTTAATACAGTTAAGTAAATTTGAAAAACTAACTTAACTAAATTCTAGCCACTGGCAGCAAAAGGCCTTCGGCGAAGTATTAATATATTTTTTATTAATGTGAAGTTTGTGCAAAATTGACATAATATTTCATAAAGCTGTCATACAAAATTTTAAGAATGTATTTAGATTTTTTTATAAAATAGAAAGTTTAGCAAGTTCAACATCAAAGATCGCAAAAAAAAGAATCGTTTAATCCATATAAGTAAATCATTTAAAATCAATTAATTAAAAAATGTTGGAATTTAAAAAATTATTGTAAATATTGTAAACATATGAAAAGAGAAATGTTATGCCGTGAACTCAACCAAAACCGTTTGTAAATTTTATTATTTATTTGTGTTATTAGAAATGAATTATGTTGAAAATTTAAACAAAATGTTGTAATGGGTTTTATATCATAAATGAAATTGGTGTAACGATTTTAGTTGACTTTAAACATTGGATTAATATTTTCTAACTAAATAATGCGCATAGCTTTAATATTCTCTTTTTTAACTCTGCAATACTTGCACAGCGTCATCAAAAAGTAACTTCTAACTTGGCAACTTTTGTTCTCTCCTAATTAACTTGGAATACTTTCAGCATGGGCCTAATCTTAAATTTACGAATATATTTTGCGATTCCTACAATAAATCTTTATTCGTATTCCATCATTGTTACCTAAAAGCAGTTCGACGCAATTTGACAACCCTTCACATTAAGAATTCAATTCTTTTTAATGCTACCCAAATTGATGTAAGGATACGTCTAATGAAAAAGGCGAATGGTTATAAACCTTGGATCATTGACTACAATGTTAACGTCTGTGAGTTTATACGTAGGCGTAACCAGCCTTTTATCAAAATCATATGAAACTTGCTCAAAGAATTCTCAACTATGAATCATACGTGTCCTTATACAGTAAGTATGTAGAAGTATTTAAAAATAATTAAAAAAAAAATTTATATATTTTAAGGGCATTCAGGAAATTAAGGGAATGTACTTGAAGCCCGAACAACTTATTAATTTACCGAACGGAGATTATGGACTTTTTATTGATTGGTCTATGAACAAAAACAAAAAAATGCTTTATGTTACTAATATATATTTTTCATTCCAAGAGGATCCTTTTGAAATAAATGAAAAAGTACATTTGTAAGCAAGTTGTGGAACTAGAAGATAAGTGAGTTTTTAGAGTTAGTTTGTGAAAATAGAAAACAAAAAAGTAATAAAGTTGTTGTACACTGTTAACCGGAAAAAAGTTCTGTATATAATAGACAAAATAGGTTTGTTGATAATGAAAAAATTCAGAAATAAGGTTGCCAACTAGATTTTCTAAGCCATGATCTAATAATTAAAAGGTCAAACATGGCGTAGATAATCTACAACCAACTCTCTAATAACAGAGCGCTAGTTCCATTTTTATACGGTAGCTCTATGAAATAATGAACCATTTTTGAACAAATTTAACGAAAAAAACTTAATTAATACGAACTGCATATAAAATCATATAATATTAAATAATTTCTCTGAATGACTACTTTATCAATTGCACCTGGGCGGAACAATGGGGTTCTCTATTAAAAACTGTTCACAGAGAAACTCATACTTGCTAGAAAATTTTTATATTTTTTAAAATATCGCCCAGTTTATGCCAGTTGTATTTCGTTTTAGTGCATCACATTTATGGGCAGTTTGATCTAAATTGGTACAATATTTCATATTGCTGTCATACAAAAATTTATCCAATTTACATGTACAGACAAATTCGTACACTTCTTTGCGTCACCTTTTAAAAATCATAGCCAAGAACTTGAACAGGCTAGAAGTCCTTTCTGTAGTTCTCGCTCGATTGCAAAAAGTGAAGTAATATTGAAATCGTGGTTTCTAAAATTAAAGATAAGAAAAAAGACTTTCAATTGCCTTAAAGGGCATCATCAACATTGTAATAAATTTTATTAATTATTTGTACCAAACTCTTGCCGAAACAATTTGCTTAAAAATGTACTTTTTCATTAATTAGAAAAGGATCCTCTTGAAACGAAAAATATACATTGGTAACATAATGCACTTTCGTGTTAACAAACCAATCTACAAATAAACCATAATCTCCGCTGGGTAAAGGAACACCAAGATTTTCAGATTTTACGTACATGCCTTTAATTTCCTGAATACCCTAAAAAAATATATATTTATCTAATACCATTTTTGAGCATTTATGCATACTTACTGTATAAGGACACGAATGATTCATGTTTGAGAATCTTTTGAGCAAGTTCCAGATGATTTTGATAAAAGGCTGGTTACGCCTACGTATAAACTCACAGATATTCACTTTGTAATCTACTAGCCAAGGTTTATAGCCATTTGCCTTTTTCATAACACGCATTCTGGCCTCAATTTTAGTTGCATTTATGAGCAAAGTATCTTTGAGATACAATGTGGTCAGATTGCGTTGTACAGCTTTTATATAACAATGATCGAATTTAACCAGGGATGTATTGTAGGACTCACAGAAGACATTCGTAAATTTAAAGACAGCAGCATTCTAAAAGATTTCCAAGTTAGTTGTGATAAAAAAGTTAAAAGATTAGAAATACTTTTGCATGAAGTTGTGCGATTATTTGTAAAATAAATACAGAGTATGTTATAAGGCTGCGCATTATTACTACTACTAGAGATAACATTTTATATCAATAGCAAACTAAATTATTACAAAACAAACAAAAAACAAACAATTGTTTTTCAATTAAAAGTTGCAATTTAAATAAATTGGTTTTTAACTACGGCTATTACTATAATCGATTCTTGAAATAATTAATATTATAATCAAGTTTAGAACTTCAAGCTGACAGGCTGGTCAGTCAATAAATTTTGCGCAATAGCTTTCATGATCTCAGATTGATCTCCAATATCCACATCAGAAATGAATGGAATTTTAAAATTTTCAAAGTTGCAATTAGTTTTGCTGCTGTTAGTCCACCAAAATGTAAGCTTATTAAACTTTCCTAGAAACATTAATATTTTTAAATATTCTTTTGGTAACAGCTGGCGGCTTATCTTAAATTAACAAATGCGGTCTGTGAGTCTTTTAATAAATCCTGGGTCATCATAAATCATTGTTACCTAAAAGCAGTTGATCGCTACAAAAGCACTCTTAACTCCAACGTTACAATTCTGTATCCTGCAAATAATATTTTTATAAGACTGCAGCTTTTAAAAAAAGCTAATGGTTATAAGCCCTGGCTTATGGATCATACTTTTGATGCTTGCGAATATATGAAGAAGCCCAATCATCCGTTCGTTAAAATAATATTTCATGTACTTAAGGATTATTCAACTGTCAATCATACATGTCCTTATGTGGTAAGCATATAAATAATTTTTGAAATTTTTTAATTTTTGCTTTTCTTATTTAAAGGGCTTTCAAATAGTGAAGAATTTTTTTATGGCAACTGAAAAAATTACTCTTCCATTGCCAGCTGGCGACTATGCTTGTTTCTTAACTTTTATATTTGATAAGAAGCCGCAGTACATTACAAATGTTTACTTTACATTTGTTGAAGATCTTTTTGTAAAACGGAACGGTTGAACTAGTTCAAATGTTCATTTTTTTTTCATCAATAAAAAAATGCAAACATCTTTAAACATCACTTTTACTTTTATTTATCACCTTCACCTTCTGCCAATGCATAGGCAGTGCGAAAAGGACAACATCAATAGTATTTCCTTGGCGCTGAACGCGTAAGAAAGCAGCATAAAAAGAAACAAAAAAAAAAAACAGTTATACATGACAGACGAGATGCTGCATGGCTTTGTTGTTGGTGTAATTCTCTCATATTTTTTACCCAAGCATATTCTGTGTCTCCCGCTCAGCTGAAGTTAAGTGTCAAACGCTCCCCTTCCCTCCCGTACCTAAACGAAGTAAATTTTACACCACCCCGCGCCTGCTTCTACAACCTTCTTTGCTCAGCGTGATCTTATTCTGCAGACAACTACACAACAACAGAGCTACGGCATACTTACTGTAATTCTGCCGGCTGAAGAGGGGAAAATAAGAGAGAGAGAGACCCTGCAGGAAAAAATGCAGTTGCTAACTGGTTTCCAACCACCCCTACGGTGTGTACCAAACCTAGTCCGATTGCATACTGCCTAACTAGTACTTTTAACATGGGCTTGTCGTGGGAAGCAACCAGAATTTTTGGGTATGATGTTCAACTGGTTGCAAACTGGTTCGTCTGCATATTGAACAAAACAAAAGTAGCTTCCTTACTAGAATACAATAATTCGTGTAGGTATCCTCGAGTTGTGGTATATTTAGCCTTCATATTAAACTAGCTAATATTGTTTTATAGTAATGAAAACATTATTTTATGTTTGTTACTTTGTAATTATTTTATTTACTTATAATTTAGTTATTATCAAACATTTGCAATTCTTAAACTATAGACTTGGATTGAAAATTTTATTTTTTAATTGTGTACATGAGCTTAATTTAAATGCTCGTTATAAAGTAAAGTTAGGTTACTACGTTTTTGTTTATTTTCCTGAAAGTAAACAACAAATATTTTCTTATATTTATAAAAAAAAAAGCTATGAGTTAAATATATGTGCTTATAAAACTGAAAAAAAAAACAATTACTTGTAATACAAATAAACATATTATGCTAAAAATAAAAAATTCAAGTTATTTGGTGTACATACATATAAAATTGAAAACAAATAACAAAAGTTATTTATGCATATTTGGCTGCAAATAAAAAAATCATAAGTAATTTGATAATAATGAATTAGTCAAATAAATAAATAAATTAGAATTAAATAACAAAATATTTATTACTTACCTAATTCGCGCTACTTATGCAAAACATGAAATGACTATTTTGTGCAACAGCATTTTGCGTTGTTATGTATGTATGTACTATACCGATCAAAAAGATTTTGAAAATTTCGATTTAAAAGGCGCGCGCAAAATGCAATGCTATATTTCATTTTTTATTAGGTTGGTAAGACTGTTTTTGACTTCTTGTCATAATTTGAGCGCAATTTGCCTTATTAGTATTGGTTTGGCAGCTGTTGTTGTTTGTCGAAAAAAGGACGTTTTTCGATTTTTGCAATGAAAAAAAAAGGGTGCATCAACGAGTTTGTTTGAAATTTTGTGTTGCGTACAAATTTTCGTGTGCCGATTCGCTTAAGATGTTGCAAAAGGCCTTCACTGAGGACTGTATGTCCAAAACACAGTCATACGAGTGGTACAAATTGTTCAGAGAGGGTCGTGAAGATGTCACTGATTTGCCTCGTTCCGGTCGTGTTTCAACATCAAATACCGAAGAAAACGTCGATGCACTGAAGAAAATTCGTGCTCGAAATTCGCGGCCCGCCTCGTGCCAAAAATGTTGAATTTTTTTTTCATTATTTTGGAATCAAACACTCAACGAATGTGGTCGCTCAGGCTTCGTATTCTCCAGATATGGCACCGTGTGACTTTATCCTGTTCCCCCAACTTAAATTGCCATTAAGAGGGAAGCGTTTTGACACCATTGAGATCATCAAACAAAATTCGAAAAAGGAACTCAAAGCCAACCCTGCTCCAGGCCTACCAGAAGTGTATGGATGATTGGATCAAGCGTTGGAATATGTGTGTAGGCTCTAATGGTAAATACTTCGAAGGCGATAATAAAGATATTAATTAAAATTTAAGAAAAATGTGTTTTTTTTACTATTAATGCGCGAGCATTGAGCGGTACAAATTTGACAGTGAGAGCGCTCTTCTTTGCCGTTTTTTCCTATCCTGCAGCTTTTCTTTTTTTAACCATTTAAAAACTAGTTACGTTCAGAGAAGTTGAGGCCACTTATATGACACCGAATTTCTGCAGGGACGTTATTGCTTTATCACTTTGTGCGCAACATACACACAAGCTTACTTACATTTTACTTGTTACGCTCAAACAGGCTCGACTTAACGCAACGCAGCTCTCTGCTTTAAACATCACTTTTACTTTTATTTCTCAGCTTCACATTCTGCCAAAACATAAGTAGTGCGAAAAGGACAACATCAACAGTAATTCCTTTGCGCTGAGCGCTTAAGAAAGCAGCATAAAAAGAAATAGAGAAACAGTTTAACATGTAACAGTAGAGATTGCGTTACATGTTGGGGAAGCTATCTGTTAACCTTAACATTTTGGTGTTACAGAAGGGGTAAATATGTTGTGTTTAATATCAATTAGCTTCTAAACGATAAAAATTACATTTGTGTTTTCTGTTATAATTTAATGTTAATGTTATTGACGCCTAATAATTTACTATTCAATAATATTCTTATTTGTTACTTGCTGCTGCCTTTCTTCTCAAATAGGCTCCGCTTTTTACTTTTAAATTAAGTAAAATAAAAGTACATATAGAAAAGCGGCAGCATTCGTTTAAATTTTGCATTTATTATAACAATTAAATAAGAATACTTTTGCTTAAGCCTTTGGTTTCAACAAATGAGAGTTGGATGATAATTGATATTAAAATATTTAAACAAAAACACGTACAAAAGCATTTATGAAAAAAACTTTTTAAATTACATTAAATACATTTCTGCGGAGTTTCATGAAAATTAATCACAATTTCATATTATAATGCAAAGAAGGTGCCGAAAACAATCAGATCGGCTTCAAATTTTGTATGGTAGCTATGTGAAATACTGGACCAATTTTGATCAAACTTAATATAGATATAAAGACTTGCCCTAAATTAAACTCACTCGAATTTGCTTGCGATATTTAAAAAAAACAAAAAAGTTTTTCTAACAATAACATTTCTTAAACAAAATGATATGGCAGCAGCCTGCTGTAATGAAGCAACATACAAATGTTAATTTACAGAACAGACGCAGGCATAAGCTAATTAAAACCGTTTTTGTTAAGCTGTTGGAACAAGTGTAATGTTAACAACAGAGTTATGTTGTTGTTCTATAAGATTTATTTTTGTTATTAATTTTGTTGAGTTATTTGGCTGCTGGACCTAGCAATGTGTTTCCCCTCTTTCCCCCTTTGAACAAACTTTACAAATGTATAGAGACTTACCCTTAATTAAACTCACATACACAGTAACTACATATTCTCAAACAAAATTATATGGCAGCAGCATGCTGTAAAGAACTAACATACAAATGTTACTTTACAGAACAGATTTAGGCATAAGCAAAAGTAAGGAAAACCTTTTTGTTTTTGTGAATATCGCAACCAAATTTATGTGAGTTTAATGTTATGTAAGCCTTTACGTTTGTGTAAAGTTCGATCTAAATTGGTCCACTATTTCATATAGCTACCATACAAAAAGTGAACCCGCTCTCTTTTGAGAGAGACACGAGCGCTTTGCGTGACCTTCTTATTGTTGGATCATGCTAGAAATCTGTTTATCCTAGGAAAACGATAGAGGACTCATTTTGAAGATAGTTTTAATAACTGTAAAAAATTATCCATATCCGTATAAATAAAATTTTGTGGGTTTGCATTTAACATGAGAAATTAAACCAATTTAACACCTTTTCATATGAAATTTATTAATTTTTTTTGGTTTTACACTAATTTAGTTAATTTTGCATGATTCTTATACAATTCCTTTGGATACAAGGCATGAACAAGCGAAAATAGTATATATCATGAACAAATTTCGAATTTTTTATATTAAAAGTGGCTAAATTGGTTTTATTTCTTATATTAAATACAAACCCACACAATTTTATTGAAATTGGACCATATAATGAAGATTTTTAAAAAATCGTTTTATGAGCAATGCTGAAATTTTTATATTTACCTACAAAATTAATCCATTTTTTTAATCATCAAATCAAAAAGTATGCCTTCCAATAAATATTATAAAAATTAATAATAATTTTTGCCATCTTTAGACAAAAAAAAAATTTTTTTTCATACATTTTTTAAAAAAACATTAAAAATTTTCGTTTTATTCTTTTTTAACATTGTTCCACCAAATCGATTTGATTTAAATTCACAACATATAAAGAACGTATAAAAACACATTTAAAAAAAATGGTGATTGACATATTTAAGGAACATTCTTAAAAAAACAAGAAAATTTTATTTTTTTTTTTTAAATGTGTTGGTTAAAAAAATACTTAATTTTTTTTTTAAATATCCCTAGTGCTAACTTAGATTAAAAAAAAAAATTGACTCCAAAATATTCAGTAGTTTAGTTGCAATTATATACACGTGGAAAACACGTTTTTTTTAAATTAAGTTGCGGCGTTAAGTTTAAAAACTGAAATTTATTCAAAAATTTTTTTTTTGCCATCCTGCATCGAATTGCATCATTACTTTTCAAAAATCGCTGGGGGCAGTTTCCAGTTCCTTATCCAGCTAGACCCTTTCTTAAAAATCGTTCCGGTTTTTAGATATTTTTCAAATTTATCCAAAAACACAAAAAACAATTTTCAACTTTTAACTTTAAACCGGCATTGTGATTGAACCAATTAATCTATAACCTTGATTTAAGTCTGGTGTTATAGATCATTTTTTAGCAACAATTTCGACTTTTCGTTTGATTAAAAATAAGAAATTATGCAAAAAACCGTAGCTATCTATATTATCAAGGTCTCCATGCCACCACAAATACAAAAACTCGGTTTTTGACTGAGAATAAGCTGCCTTTTACACTAAAAGTATTTTTTGAGCCTAACTATCTTTAACTATTTCTAAGTCGACCGCATGCATCTTTTATTTATATTCCTCATGGTACCATATATGTCATTGTTTTTTGACTCTCTTAATATTATATATGACTCCTAAAACCAAAAAGTTGGCACACTTTTTCTTACTATCGCAAACCAGGGGAATTTCTGCAACATTTTTTCACGTTCTAATAATTTGGTTTTTCGATCGCTTATCGATTAACTACATCGTGCAAACAGCTTGTCTCTCTAAATATATATGGCTTCTAGACCGATAAGTTGGTAACTTTTGCTTACTTTTTATTATCGGGACTCTTGGGGAATTTCATCATCATGTCAAAAATTTTTCGTGTTCTAATAATACGGCTGTTTGAACGCTCTGCTTCCGCCCATATGGCTGACGGATTGCTATTGCTCCATATCTTTATAATTCCCAATCGAGCAATATACTTAGAAGCAGTCTTTGATAATCAACAGAACCACTGAAGAAGTAAGTATCGAAAATTTGTCATGGGATTACTCAGGACGCCAACCGCATCATCTTTAGAGTGCACAACAAGCGTCATAACAACCCATAACTCATTGAATTTTACCAATAATTTAAACTCATATTGATGAATGAGTACTGAACTCATTTTTTTTATTATTATTGTCCGCTTCCGCAAAGTCAAAACAAATGGAAACTATTTTTATACCCAAAGTGCTATAAATAAATTTAAATTTTTTTCCGAGAATAAAATCAGGCTAACGTTCACTTGGGTCTTATCACAAAAAGCGATTAGGCCTTTAACTGTCTTGCCAATAAAGTCTAGCGTGTGCAAGTTCAAACATGCAAACTTCAAGGCGTCAAAGTTTCACAGACCCACATTTTTCAACCCACCCAGATAGTAGCTTATCTAGAACATGGTCTACGCACGGCAGCTTATCACTGGACATGTTGAGGGACTTGTTTGGGGGTTAGCAACCCAAATATTATGAAAACCAGTCTGACTGATGGGTTTTTGATTTTAGGCAAATTAGCGACAAAAATAGTTAGGCAATTGTTTAAACATTTAAAGTCTGTGGCGCATTAATTTAATTAAACAAACAATGGCGGCTATAAATAGCCATAAATAGTCTATTTTTGTATACATATGGCTCAAGAGCCCCAACGATTTATAAGGAAAAATAATAACAAAAAGTGACTAGGTAAACAAAGCAAAAAAAAGGTATCGTTTTTGTTATTGTTTTGATTTTCTTATCAGTACGACGGCATTCTCAAGAACTTGATGCAGCAAGCAAATTACTTAAGATAGCCCCATAGGGGAATCACTACCAAGGCATTACCTTAAATGGGCATATTAGACTCATTTTAGCCCACTAACAGCTGCCAAGAGCGGAAATTTAAAAATAGGCCAAACAATGTGAAATTTAAATATTTGCTATTGAGCTAAAACAAAATAAAAAATTTGTTTTCCAGCTAGCTGAATAATAAAATATGACTTTCATTAGCATTAAATAAAATAAAAACTCACTCAATGTAATAAAAAACTTCACGACAAACATATTTTATTCGTTATTTAATACATTAAACAACTGCGCATTTTGCATAGTAAAAAAAAAACCCAATTCCAATTCCAATCCAAAACAAGGCCATTACCAATTTATCAGTGTCCCAGACTTGGTACTAACCCCAATTGCCGTCGATTTAGTTTGTATGCGTCTCGTTTAGTAAAGGCCAAAACTTACATCAGCCATCGTCATATCAATATGACATTAATTCAATCACAGATAGCGAGTCCGATACATAGATACTATTTGTATCTTGTATCTACATATGCAAAATGTGCCCAGACAAAAACGCAAATTGCATATTGTTCGACAGCTGTTTCGGCTATAGTAGCCTCTCCAAATGCTCTATAAATAGTAGAGTATCTGAGCACACTCTTTAAAAGTTTGTTTTATTGTTTTATGATAATATCTTAATCAGGATTCACTTTATATACTATACAGTGTGTTTATACTAATATCTTAAATCGCAAAAAAAAATCATGTTTCCAATTATCTGAGGGGAGTTCCAAACCCCTATGGATCTGTAATGTTTCTTACTCTCTTATTTTTTAGAAATTTTGTAAGTGCATCTTTAATATCTTAGGTTAGGTTAGGTTACACTGGCTGGCCTTACAAAAGAGTGCAGGCTAGCATAGACCTTTTGGTCCTTAGCTGTGCCAGGTTGGAGGTTAGTAAACGAAGTAATAGTCGGTTAAAAATTTGACTTTAGTAGACAGCTTTTCGTACGAGTACAGCAGTCCTTATCTTGCCTGTGGTGTCAGGTACGTATGTGTTGAATTGCTCTGATTTTAGGCCAGAAACCAAGTCTCCTGATGCCAACCACGGTTCCTGGATCAGAGAAACGTCGTAGCCGCCCCCCTCTAATTTGAGGAGAAACTCGGCTGAGGCAATTTTACAACGGTGGAGGTTTATCTGAAGAACCTTCAGCATTTGCTTCCGGGACCTTACTGGGATCGACTACTACCGCCGGTTCACCCACCTCCTGCTCGTTCCTTAGCGTGAGGGAAGTTTCCAGGGTTTGTTCAATCCCGAGATCGTCTTCCAACTCACCTGCAGCCAGTGTGTAGTCGTTGTTGTCGGCAGGATGGCGCTTTTTGAGACGCAGGTACACGATCCCTACGCCCCACGCCAGCTTCCCGAACCTAGAGTAGAGGATATCCTCGGCCTTCTTATTGATCTGGAGGATGAAGTTCTGGCCAGCGTTCTTATCAGCTGGCTTAGAAACGTGCAGCACCTTCCAGTCGTTCGTCGGCACATCAGGATTCTGTCGTTGTAGTAGACAAAGTGCATCTTCCGGCTTCACCAAGCGCGGTATTAAAACCTTCGCCTTAGGTAACGACGGAATATTGAACTTGTATACTACCTCGAGAGAAGCCCCTGCCCATAGTCCCCGGAGTTCGACAATGGCTCCTTTTATCCACTCGAAGGTCGGGTCGTCCTTACATTTGACTAGCTTCACCCCTTCGAACCAGTCTGCGCCATCAAACGAGGGCATCAGCGCCGTGGGTTCGTCCCTCATTTTGGCAAACATGGCCTCCAGGAGTTTCATCTCCACGGCCGACCACTGCTCCTGCGTCATTTGCCCCTGCGGATGGCTACGGTCAATGAGTGCCACGGTTAAGTGCCGTTTGGCCACTACACTAGCCGCAACCTTCGAAGTGCTGGGCTTCTCGTTACTCGCGCTGGTCATCTCCTTACGCTTCTGCCGCTTTCTCTGTCGTTTCACGGCAAGGTTCTCCTCGACCCGGTTCGCAAATTTCGAGTCCGTCGGAGCACACCAAGCTATTGACGCAAAGTGAGCTCGGCCTTTCTCTACCGTATCCTTCGCCCAAGCCAACCGTTCTTCTTCAACCTTCGTCAGGTCGGATTTACCGCAGATCTTGAGCGCAGCCTTTTATTGAGATTTCGCTTTAAGCCCCTCCTTGCTCGGCTTTGATTTCGGCCCTTTCTTGAGAGCAGAACTGGTACATCGGTCATCTAATTTGGGTATGTTACAGTTGGGTCAATAACTCTTCGTACACTTTTTAAGTTCAGCTCTTTTCTTTTAGTCAAAAGGGTCTAGCTTGATAAAAAAAAAATCGAATACTATTCAAAATGTGTTAAAAAACTATTTTAAAGTAGAAATTAATTCTTAGTTATAAAAGGTTTTTATGTCTTCATGATAAAAAATAATAATAATAGAAATATAAAAAAAAAATTTAAATATTTAAATTCAATCCCTTAATTAAAAAATCGTTAAATAATTTTGATTTTATTTTCAGGCTCCCCGACAATTTTAAAACTAAAAAAACGAATTTCAGAAATGTTAGAACACCTCCAAGTAGACAGAATAGCATTACATTAAGTGGGAAAACGTCAATGACAGCACAAAGTTTTGGAATGAAGTTTCTCAGTACAAGGATTCTGGTGGCAACCGCAGATTCCTTGAACTGGCAGCTGTTGCACTGCAAATGTTTTCATTGCCATGATCCAACGCGGAGGTTGAGCGCGTATTTAGCCGCTTAACTTGGCAAAATCCAAGTTAAGGAACTCAATAAGTCTAAGCACAACAAACATCATTCTTAGCATAAGGTAATATTTTATAGTGAGTCAAAGGATGATACCGATTTTTATATTATTTATTTCAATGTAACACACAGATATGGTTTGCGAAGACTGGGCAAATGCTGCTATGACTATAAAGTCCCTTCAAATAATCTTCCCATGGTCGGTACGAACATGTCGTACGATTGTGAAACGTATGCTAGACGCGAAGAATTTGACGAGCTGAAAATCTTATAAATAAAACAAAGCAAACAATTTTTTTTTTTAAATATTCAATTAAAACTTTCTTTTTTTCCCCCAGAACTGTTAAGTTATTTTTAGTGTGTAGCAATAAGGTAATTCTATTTTTAGTTGTTGATAAAAATTTGCTTTTTCAATAAAATAAAATTTTTCTTATGCAATGGATTCATTGTCGAAACACAAACCAACACACTATATTAAACAAGATATTACGACTAAAATATATAAAAATTATTGATCAAATACAAAATTTGATTAAACATATAGGGCCACTGTAGTGCTTAAACCAGTTGTGAATTATAAAAAATGAAAAATAAAATGATATAAAAAATTGTTGCCTGCCAAAAGGCGCAAACAGTAAAGCCTTTTAGGCTATTTAAAGGAAAATGGATAATGTTTTAGTGAAAATGAACAACAGATTCAAGTTTCGATTAGATTGAATAGACTGTCCAATATATAACTGAGTACAGTCATAGAACGTGTGGACCATTGCAAACCTAATTGAGAAAAAGATTATAAGAAGGGGTAGGAGAAGATCAAGAACTATTGGGCATTTCTAATTAGGGCAGTACTCAAACTACGTGACCCGTTGGTGGAAGGGGGCATCTTGAAAATAGCATGCTTCATCATTCGACCTGAGTGGGCGGCTACTATGGTCTATGGTCATGTAGTTAATAATATGGCGTTCCTGAAATTCAGGATTTTTTTTACTTATTGGTTCCACAAATTTAAACATTTTTTATCTTCGCATATACTACGGTTAGTCACAGAGGGGTGGACCGGTTTAAAAATTGGGTCACGTAGTTTGGGTTTTGTCGCTCTTATTGCAGAGACATGTTGAGGATTCGACAAAAGTAGCCAGATGCGCTAACAGCCAGATTGACCAGGTCTTAAAAGAATCGCTTACCCAGAAACTGGGTACGTCTTCTTAGAAATATAAGGCAGTCGCATAGAAGGTGTGGTTTGCTTTCTGTGTCCTCCTCGTCTTCACAACTGGGGCAGAAGTGGTAATGTGGAGCGTGTAGCCTCCATCCATTGCGGTTATGATTTTACCATTTCCACCACCATCCTTATCCTGTTTTTGTGAAAAGGCAGGACTTCAGATAATCGCCTCGGATTGTACCATGGCCATAGTGCTCGGTAGATGTGACAACCGAACACAGAGTTCCAGCCTCTTTCCGCCTGAGCTCTTGCCAAGCCCCCAAATTGCAATATGACTGCTTGTAAGAGTCTTCCTATATCCTTAAATGCAAGGTTGCCTAGCAATGTTGAACCGTTTCTGGCACACTCATTCACCTCCTCGTTCCCGGGGACAACGAAGTGCCCATTGGGTAAGATAGAGTGATAGTGAATATAATTTAGTGCTGTCAGGCACCCCCCTCGGGGATTGCGTGGTGAGGCCGAAGCCTGAAGCAATTCACAACAGCAGGCGTCCTATCCGGCCGTTCTTTTACCACCTTGACATCCCGGAATGCAGGCGAGTCCCATTCTACCGATACTGCTAAGAAGTTTACTGTCGCCTTACATCTTTGTAATGTTTGGAAGCCAATTTGATGGCTAAAGCTGGCAGCCCTAGTACCAGACTAGGATGTTTGGGCCAATCACCCATTTTACTGAACAAAACCGATTACTGCAAGTGAAACAAATTATATTAAACGGACTCCTTTGATCACGACCACCGAAATGCAATGACGGAAACAAATTGGAAAGTGGAATATTCGTACGCTGGCAGCCCTGGTACCAGACTAGGATGTTTGGGCCAATCACCCACTCTTCTGAACAAAACCAACTACTAAAATTGGAACAAATTGTATTCAACGGAATGTAATGACGGAAACGATTTGGAACTTGGAATATTCGTACGCTGGCAGCCCTAGTACCAGGCTAGGATCTTTGGGTCAATAACCCACTCTTGTGAATAAAACCGTTTACTGAAACTGAAACAAATTATATTCAACGAAGTCCTATGATCACGACCATCGGAATGCAATGACGGAAACGATTTGGAACTTGGAATATTCGTACGTTAAATGAACCATCTTGAAGAGCCCTATGATCCTGCTAGGAATTAAAATAGATTAAATATATACTGTCAGACCCGACGAGAGAGAGATAGGCCAGATTCGATCGGAAACGATTTGGAAACTGGAATATTCGTATGCTAAATGAAATATCTGCAACAGCCCTATGATCCTCCTAGGAATTAAAATAGATTAAATATATACTGTCAGGCCCGACGAGAGAGAGATAGGCCGGCTTCGATCGGAAACGATTTGGAAACTGGAATATGCGTATGTTAAATTAACCATCTAGAACAGCCTTATGTGCCTCCTAGGAATTAAAATGGATTAAATATATATACTGTCAGACCCGTCGAGAGGGAGATAGGCCGGATTCCCCCGGGCTGGTATTTTTCTCAAGAGTCTGGTGAAATTGCTATCGCACTATCGTGATTCAATTTAAAGGGGTAATAGAGGGGCCGGTACATCTCTTCCCCCGTGTCCGAATTTTCTCTCTACGGCACTGATTACTTTTACTGTGTTACTGATAAGTTTATTTTTGTGGTACGAGGTCTTAAAGCCTTAATTGTAGCCAGGCCAACGACAAGAATTAAAACGTTCCTTCGACTTTCACCCAGGTTGCCAATAAGTCCTCCTACTGTCCAGATTGCATTAGTCTCAAGTAATTGTGGAAATAAGATTTTTCTTAATTTTCAATAAGCATAAAATTGTTTTTATGAAGAACCAGGAACTATCAGAAAAACAAGCACTTGTGTAAACCTAATTGGATCCCGAAGAATAGACCTAGAAAGGGATGGCTGGATGGCACTGAAGAAGACTTAAAGAGGCTGCGCGTGAGAGATTGGAAAAACTTGGCATCGAATAGAGTCAGATGACAAAAACTGGTTAAAGAAGCACTCTGGTGCTTCCAAGACTGTTTAGCTAAGAAAGAAGAAGAAGATTATATGGGGCTTGTCCCTGACATTGGCTTTAATATTACGAAACTAAGAGGGTGACTATTAGAATTCATAAGCACTTAGGAGCTTATCTTTCTTAGCACTTTACCAAAATATTCCAATATAGGCTAAAATACAGAGACACTTCACCTGATACCAAGAGTGTATGCTCCCTCAAGGCCAGAAACGAATTTTTCTGAGCAACAAGTTTCGGAGTTTCGACCAAACCGAACTTTGAACTTTGTTTCTGTCGTGGCTTTTTCCACATTTTAATTATGCGCAGTGTTCAAGAAATGTTGACAACTTGTTGCTGTTATCGTTGGACTTTGAACTTGTCTGAAGATTCCACTGCGAGTGGGGGCCCGCCAAATCATGATGAATCATCATCAGTATGTATAAACATTGATGGCTTTTTATGGCTAGCACTACCTGGTACAACTGATAACACTTACAAATGCATGAATGAAGCTTATCAATTAACAAACAGAGAGTTACAGACGTGTCCAAAGTGGTACTGGGTTGACCTCTGCCAGTTACGCATAGGAAGTACAACATCTTTGCAGATAATACTAGTCTAAATTTACTGCAGATGAGCCAGTTGATAAGCCACTTCCCATGTGGCTGATGTCTGATGATTATTAGTCACGCGCCCGGGTTGATTACTCATACGACACGTAATCAGCGCGCATAGTAAAAAAAAAATCACTCATTGAAAGTAATTTCACCAAAGTGTCCGCAACTAACGGCTATTTGTTTTTACCGTTGTTGCGTTAGGTCAGTTTCAGTTCCAGTTCCACGTTGGAAGCGGCCTCTCTCCATGGCGTTCGTCTGGCGTCTGGTTATGTGCGAAATTTCCATATGCTAAGTGGATAGCTCGGATTGTGGGTGTAGCGGAGACCAACGTCAAGTGCCATGGACTTTAGACTGCTCCAGTTTTAATGCGCAAATTGTCAGTTTATGCGCATTTTGATGGGGCTGGGTTGGCGGCGGCGTCTTGGCGACGCCATATACGTTGCGCTCCAATAAAATCTGCATAGCTATGGTTTGGTCTTGGCCTGCTCAGTCAGTGGATATAACTGTACAGTACAGGTGTCAACTCAGAATCAAAAAATGAACAACGGTGCTAGTTGGGCAACTTCCGCTCTCTGAACAGCCGAAAATAAAAATATTCATTACTTTTGATATACTCTAACATGAATCATGATCATGGGCGTTATCCGCTAGAATGTGTTTGAAAGGCAGCAGAAGGCGTGAATGTGTAGGCGTGCTTCCTACAGTGATTAGCATATATATGGTCGATTATTCAAATTTTTGAATTATATTTTTGTATTCTCTGATACATCGGAGACAACGTAGCGAAACTCTTTGGAGCAGAGGGCGACAACAAACGCGCTTCACTGACTTCTCTCAACGGATATATGTCGAACTTCGTATCCAGGTGGCCATGGAGCGATTACCATCGTGGGCGGCCTCATTGTCTGCTGCCAGGCGGATTGCATTGAAAGGCCATCTTCGGACCTAGATTGTCATTATATCCAGTTCCGCTTGCGCCTTTTAATGTCTGGGCTGCTAGGGACGTTATGAGTACGAAGGACTGACTTTGACCTAATAACGTGCTCGTCGGATTTTTAGAGAGCTCTCCAGGTGAAGGGAGGCTGGTTGGGATGAAGGGTATTCTAGGCCAAAAGTTGCGGCAGACAGTTCTTAGGCATTTGTGTGTAAAGACTTGCATGAACATTTACGGTCTGCTGGTCTATGTCTCTGACCCACATAAGATTATAGGTAATATGCTGGTGTTATCTGAAGTGATAGCTTGCGGGATTCTCAGACTCGATTAAGTTTGCTTATACGGGCTACCTCATGGGATCCTGCGCCACCGTGATTTGTGATTTGTCGTCCCAGGTAGCAGAACTCATCCTGAATTCTCATTCTTGCCTTTGTATGTGTCGGATTTCGTTCCAGTTGGCACTAGAACGACTTTCATTGGGTACTTCTCTTTGTCTATTGCCAGACGGATTTCATTGAAGGCCATCTTTGCTAGATAGTTATGATATCTGTCCTTCTGAGCATCTAAATCTCAGAGAGCAAGTTACTTAAATCTAGAACCAAAAATGTCGTTCCATTCTTAAGTTCCCCATAAGAATTGGGAAGTATGACAGCTAAAGGCAGAATTTTTATTACTATTAAAGACGGAAGACTCTTCCTCGGCTCGAAATTCCCTAAAAGAAATTGGAATAAAAATTTGTTTCAGAAATAGAGATGGCCATCGATACCCAGTCTCTACATTTCTCTCTAGATCTTCAGATCCCATAAAATCGAAGTAAAATCTTTTAATTAAAGAGATGGATAAGGCACTAAAAACTGCCCCAGCTATTTTTGGAAACTGTTTCAGTACCGTATTCAGCTAGACCTTTTCACACAAAAATTGCAGCTGTTAGCAGATAAATTCTAAAAACATTTCATCATACTTTATAAGTTTCATAAGTTAGCGACGAAATGCACAATGCGAGTATTTTATATACTCTTTAAATGACTTTTTGTGCATTTCACAAAAACATCGAAGATTTCAATATATTTGCTTAACATAATTTTTTGTTTAATCGATCAATTTTCAATGTTTTTGAATTGAACTTTTAATAAAAATACATTTAAAATATTTTTGTTTTCGATGTACAACCGAAAATTTTATACAAATGTACAAGGGGCGGACCGATCTACGAAGAATATATGTCAGAGCTTGAAAAAGACTTTCAAAAAATTTTTCCAAATTTTGGGATGTGGAGATCAGGACCTCTAAATTTCGCATTTTGCCAAAAAAATTCCGTCTAGAGGGGCACTTTTATGATGTTAAAATAATATTTGTCGTGGTCTATCGCAAGACGGGGCCAATAAAAAATTAAAAAAAATAGTAAATAAAACAGTCGAGAGGCTTACGATGCTCTGGTTACAAACCTTGTATAATCAAGAATGAGCTTATTAAATTACCTAAAATAAATTGTTAACCTGTACTAAGCCTTTTTATTTGATACCCAACACATCAGCTCAAAAAATTGTTTTGAGTACAAGACTCCATGACACTTCAGCGGCCGCCATATTCAATTGAATGAAAAAGTATATAGCCTATAACTAGCTGAACATCAAGACGCTTCCTAGGATACTCCATTTGTCAAATTATGATAAGTGGTTAAGAAGCTAAGTGCGAACAGACGAACATGCATGCTACACATAGCACATAACCCTTCCCTTTGCTTCGCCGATTTGGGCGTAAGTGCTCAGTAAAGGATCTGACTCAGGCAGAAATGCAGAATTTATTTACTATAAGTTGTTGTTGGGAAATTTAACATATCTGTTTGGTTCCCATACGATACAGTAAACACCCATTACCACAGCAAATAATATAGCTTTTTTTTGGAGCAAGCGCTTGTAGGGTATCTTCCCGTCGATCACCCTCCCAAATAATTCACACCTCTTTTTTTTATTTTTTTGTTGTTTTTCAACTGAATGCATTTGTTTTTCTTGGGTACATCTGGTTGTGATACAGTTACAGATGCAGATGCGCTTAATGCTACAGGTGTACGAGTATGTGTATTGAGTATCTAAGCCTTATAGCTACTATGCAAATTAAGTGAATATTTTGAAAAACGTCAAAAATGGGTGAATTGTGCAAAAGTTTTGGATATTCAATACAAGCTGAACTTATGCCCATCTACGAAACTAGAAGTAATGTGCGTGTGTGTGTGTGTGCGTGGTTGTGTACTTTTATGAGGTCGTCCATGGTGGTTGGGTTGGTTGGAGTGGCAAACTAATTGCAGTCGGGCTTCCAGGGATTCTTCTCGTTGGCCAAACGCAGCTGCTCCAGCGCAATCTCATGTGCACGGAAATGCTGCTGCGTAGCCTGTTCCAGCTCAGTTTGTCCGGAAGTCTTAATGGCAATTGTGGGTGAGGCTATGTAGGATATGGCGCCATCGAACTTGTTGCTGCTGGGCTGTGGCTGGCTGGCAATGCTGGGTGAGGCTATATAGGGAATAGAGCTATCAAACTTGGTGCTCGGCTGTGGCTGGCTGGCAATGGGTAGAGTATAGGCCACTTCATAGGGCTTCACTTCTGCCTTGTTTTGTGTATAGCGTACTAAGAAGGGATTGTTCTCGGGCAGCACATAGGCGGTAGTGGGCGTGGGCGCCGCTGGCTGATTGGCTTGTATGCGCAGGAAGAAACCATTCTGCTGTAGCTGCTGTTGTGCCTGTGCCTGTGCTGGTTGCCCTGGCTGGGCCGGCTGTACTGGCAAAAATGGATTGATGCTGGGCACTTGGTACTTCAAAGTGTTGCTGCTGATGTCAGCGGGCTTGGAGCTGGTATCAAAGACTTCGGCAATCTTGTATTTTTGTTGCTCCAGTTCCTCGGTTTTGAGACGTTGTGCTTCTTCGGCAATGCGTTGCTGCTCTTCTACTTGTAGCTTTAGACGCTCGGCTTCCAGCAGGCGTGTCTCTTCCTTGATGCGTTCTTCCTCACGTTGCTGCTCCTCACGACGTTGCTGCAGCTCACGCAGACGCTCCGCTTCCTGTTCACGTTCCTCGTATTTTATTTTGTCCGTGATGTCAGCTACCTTGTCCTCAGCTTGCAGCTTGGATTGCTGCAGCAGGGCCAAGTGTTGTTCACGTGCTAGCTTAACCTCGGGAGTATCCTGCACTGGTTGTGGTGACTGCTGAGCTTCATAAATCTGTGGTATGGAGGTTCTTATACCAATCTCGGGTTGTGGCTGCTGTACGCCCGGCACAGTCTTGACTATGGGCTGCTCCGGCGCAGCAGTTTGTCTCAATAAGGCTTCATTGTACTGCTTCAGATGTTCCTCGCGGGCACGCTGCACTTCGGGTGTGTCCTGCACTGGCTGTGGACCCTGAGCGTATCCTTCAAAGTTGCTGACGGTTTGCTTTAACTGGGTAGCACTCTGCTGAGCACCTTGAGCGTATCCTTCAAAGTTATTGCTGACGGTTTGCTTTAACTGGGTAGCACTCTGCTGGGAACCCTGGGTGTATCCTTCATAGTTGCTGCCGACGGTTTGCTTTAACTGTGTGGCAGGCTGCTGAGAACCCTGAACGTATCCTTCATAGTTGCTGCCGACGGTTTGCTTTAACTGTGAAGCACTCTGCTGAGCACCCTGAGCGTATCCTTCAAAGTTGTTGCTGACGGTTTGCTTTAACTGGGTAGCACTCTGCTGGGAACCCTGGGTGTATCCTTCAAAGTTACCGCTGACGGTTTGCTTTAACTGTGTAGCACCCTGCTGCTGCTGGCCATAGTTCGTAGCCGAGGTCTTAATCTGTATTAAGTCTTCCTGCGGCTTGTACTCCGGCTTGAGCTGGGCATAGGTCTCAGCGATGTACTGTGGCTGGGTTTGGGTCAGACGCAGATGCTCGTGTTCGGCGCGTAGCACCTCCAAACGTGCCTCATTCCATATACGCAGATGTTCATCACGAGCGCGCTGCACTTCTGGACTCAGTCCGGGAACAGCCTCATAAGCGGAGCTCTTGATAATCATTTCGAGAGGTTCATATTGGGCCAACATATTGGGGGAGGGCTTTTTGCCCTCAGCGCGCAGACGCTCCATTTCCAGACGTAGTGCATTATAGCGTTGTTCACACCAAGCGCGGAAGAGTGCAGTGGAGTCCTGGTTCGAGGTATAACCCGTGCGCAGCAGAGGATTGATGAGCTCATCATTGCCAACGCTCAAGCGACGTATGCCATACAGAGGTTCCGGATAGTTGTAAGCCACGAGACGCTCAGCGCCCGTATTGTCCAGATAACGCACATAGCCCTGCGCCAAGCCGTTCTCGACAGGAAACTCACCACGTGTTGGAGCATAGGCCAGCAGATTGGTGCGATACGCTATGGAATGCGCATGTGCACCCAGTGCCAAGAGACTCAGCACCAGCAAGCGCATTTTGTAGGACTTTTGTAGACTTGTAGGACTTTTGGTGTTGGATTGGGAACCCAAAACTTCACTACAACTTCAACGTTTTTGAGATGAGTATGAGGATGACTCTGTGCGCACACAGACGCTGCTGCCGGAAGACTGTGTTGACTTGTAGGCCAAGCTTAGACTATTTATAGTGACCAAAAAACCGCAAACCGCAGACAGCGCTAAGCTGGCTGCTGTCCTTGAGAGCAGCTTGTCAGGCCGGTCTCAGGATGTGTCAATAAATATTTTCTTACCCTAGGTCGTCTGTGAGTTCTTAACTGGGTTTTTATCTCGGTAGATGTTGCTGCTGCCTGCCTGCACAGCTGCCCAGTTAATTGGCCTGGTCAAGTTCCAGTCGCAACTCACAGCATGCCGTTAAATGTTGGCCCCCTTTGCCCTTTTTTGGCTGTGGCTCTTCCGTTATTTCAACAGCCATTCCCTGACATCCTAGCTGTTCAAGGTTATGCCATGTTTATTTTTAGCACTCAAAATTTATGGTCACTTGGTCTTACATGCAACCTGGGCCTGCAGTTCCTGACCATAAATTAAGTGCTGTGCCAGTGAAGGGCTGACCAAGTTCTAGACCATTTATCAACTACTAAACCCTTTAAAGCAGCTGACATTTGTCAAAATGTTCACTTAAGTAAATTCTGGCTCCAAATTTGCTGGGTGATTATTTTTAGGTACAGTCGGCGACTTGTTGGCGCATTCAGAACATTGCGCCTGCGTGACGTGCCGCTTGGGTAGGTTGCCAGGGGCAGGTACTTGCACCTGGAACAGGTTTCAACCTAAAATTTGTTTTTTTTTCCCCGACTTTTAAGGTATGCTTAATTCAATTTAATTTCAGCCGACGCCGTTATATTACAAAATTTCCAAATAAGTCTCTTCTTGGCGTCGTCGCCTGTTGCCAAAGGAAATGTCGTTCCCAATGTAAGGAGTAAACTGATATGTGATTGAAATTATGCATTATATTTATATAATGCATGTTATTTAAATTTAAATGCTAATAAAAATATTTGTGGTTTGAATCATTACTTGGAGTGTACTTGGTGTTACATGAGTAAGCTTTCAAGGCGGGCGAAATTTTTGTACTTAATCGCTAAATGTGCGAAATGGTTTCGGATTACAAATTTCGAACATTTTTTTCCGTAAACAATATGCTATATTTTAATATGTTAAAAAAAAACGGTTATTTTATATTTATAATTAATACGAATTTTGTTTACGCAGTT
>JBAMAX010004120.1:0-16167 GCA_037043745.1 Chymomyza amoena | reverse complement strand
CGAATTAAATTTCCTCTAGCGACAAGCAAAAGAGCTTGTCAAACTTCCGGAAGTGACCAAGGTAAAAGGCAGAATAATCCTTTCTAGCTTTGAGCAGTAACAACGAAAGACCCACTGTACAAAGAATCTCAGGTCGCAGTGCCCGACCTCTTTGTGTGGAGCCGATGAAAGTAGAAAAGCTCCCTCTAAAGAACTCACCGCAAAGTTGTTCCTAAAACTATCCATCCTCTTCATCCTCGCAGAACTATAAAAAGCCTTTGATACTTTCCGAGAGTCACCTTGTCTATCCTGATATGTTTATTTATTCCTCCACAAGAATTCAGTTCCCAACTAGAGTTCTTCTCTCTCTTGAAGGCTTTCAAGAGTTGTGACTTGTATTTCCGCAAGTCATTAATCGGTACTCCAGTTCAATTCATTTACCTTCCAAGTAATTTCTCGACGGTTTACTAGCACCTAAGCTTCTCATCTTCCAAGCTCTAGATTCAAGTCTTTATTTAAATTTCAACTCAAAGTTATATCTCCCCAAGACATCCTTACACTTAAGCTTCGTCATCGTTCAAGATCTTTTAATAACCAATGGCAGGAGTCCATGTCCTCCTCCATTTAGCTTGTTTCCCCTCAATTTTTTTATTGTTCTTTCAACTTAATTTAGTTCCCTTTAAAACCAATTTTCGTCAAGGCCATCTTTCAAGTTCAAGACCTTCGATGCTGGTTTTGATTAGATAGGTTTGTTGCTGAATGACAGTTTATAAATGTTTAAAAAAAACGGTGGCCCTACCCAAACTACCTGAAACAATTTTTACAATTTTTTAACCCCCCACCAATAGTAAAATATACGAACCCCCCGCCCCCTAATTGCCACGTAGTTATTCATTCCAGCAATTGTAAAAAGGTCGAAAAACTTGGAACCAATAATTTAAAAAAAAATTTGCCAAGTAGTACAAAAAAACTCTTTTCCCTACCGAATATTATTGACCCCCCACCCGGTTGAGTGACCAAGCTTCTTATTTTGAAGATCTCCCTCCCTCTGAACGGCCACCAAATATGATCTAAGAATCAGTTTTCTATTAAAGTTCAGTCTAAGGCATATAAAGTAGTAAAGCCATTATATTGTGAATATATTTTATGAGAGGGCTGGCAGAGATTTCTTCTGCTAGAGGAATGGAGGACATTTAACTTAATTGAGCTGCCTTTTATTTTCCATTTTTTATAGTATTTCTCGAGATCAGACCCGTCGAGAGGTGGGTTGGAAAGGGGGGATTCTTCCGGGACCGGAGCTTGGTCTGGGGCCCGGTGTAATTACTGTCGTACAGTATTGTTTCAAAAAAGGTGTAATAGGGGCAGGTACATATCCCCCGGGCCTGGATGAACTCTCTACCGCCCTGATTGCAAGGATATTTCTTTTTGATTTGCTTAATATTACCCTCTCGGGGATTGCCACCTTGTCGTGGTGAGAGGACTTATTAGGGGCGATGAATCCAAGAGCCCATGCCGATAGGGTCGAGGAAGAGGCTTCAAGCTAAGAGCAGTCCGCAACTAACCCTGATGCCTTTTTGGCAGCCAAATTATCATCATGTAAGCGTCAGTTTCCCCATATCAGGGGCGGCTTCTAACTAAAGAATCTTTGAACCCATCACTCATTGATTCTCATAATGCATAATCTGCATGGGTAAATTTCTTTATCGAGGCGACTCTTAACTTTCAAACAACATGCATGACTTTCAAATGATTTTTCCAAAATATTTGGCTAATTAAAGTTTGCTTAAAATTACTACTAAATCATTTTAGTTGTATAAAGTATTTTGACTGAACTTTAACAAATTTGTTTGTTTCTTTGAAATTCCCTGACCTCGGAATTCAACTAACAACTTCCTGTCTGCAGCTCTACTTGCCAATTGCATTAAAGCCATCCGGAATGACTGACTCATTATTCACCCCAAAAGAATTTCACTTGAAAATCTTTGCCACAAGAAGCGCAATAAAATAAAAAAAAGAAGCCAACACCGAAAAACCTTTGCTTAATCTCGGCACCCGTCAAGCTTTTGCTCATCACTCAGCCATCATCCTTGTTGCTGTTGGTGCTGCTGTTGTTGTTGTTGTTGTTGTAGTCCTCGATGATTTTGTTGTAGTCGTCGTCATTCGTGTAAACCAAAAATAGCATCACGTTTTAAATTGCTGCTTATCAAAACATGTTCCTCAACTGTAATCTGCACACGCTCAGCGCCTTGGCTCACCTCACCTACAACTGGCTCCCACTGCCTCTCCGGCTGCTTCAGTAGCTCCTTGAGGGTCTTGGAATATGTTTTCGCGTAATACTGCATTGAAACCACAAAACCAAATGCCGGCAAAATGGCAAAGACGAGAACGGGAACGGGAACGGCAGCGACTGTGGTGAGGCATAAAATGAGCGAAAGCAACTTAAAGAACTCAAATACCAAAGAGAGAAAACAAAAAAATATTGTGTGTGTGTCCTTCGGGATGGTGAACGACAAAGGAATACTCTGCTGGATTTGGATTTTCATAAAAAGCTAAAACATAGGCTTTGATCGGTTGAGGGATGTAGGCTTATTCTAGAGATGTGGTTTAAGGCTGGTAAGGCTGCTTTGAGATAAAGTCAACATGTTTTTTTTATTAAGCTCACATAACAAAGTTTGTTGGAACTTCTTCTTCTATGGCGCGACGAACCCTATGTGGGTTAAGACCTGTATCGCTCGAACTCTATTCTTCCCTGTTCTCCGCTTTATTTTTCCAGTCGAGGATGCCCAGCGCATTTATATTCCTCTGTACAGCGTCAAACCAAAGCTGCTTCGGTCTGCCACAGAGCATGCCCCGTGGGGCAGTTCTCGTGCATTCGATGCACATGCCCCAGACATCTTAATCTCTGCTGTTTGATTTGGGCGACAATTTTGATATTGTTGTTTTTCGTTCAAAAACTTTTAATAGCTCCTCATCAGAAGCTGTCATAGCCCTGGTTTCAGCGCCGTTGATAGCGATGGGCACAACCAGCTTCTTGTACAGTTCTATCTGGAACTGTTGTTGGATCTGGCTCATATACAGTCAAAGCCACTTGAAAAGGACACCCCATGAACCTTTATTTTATTGCCCACTGCTCTTAAAGTATGTTAAGTAGGGACTTATTTCATTATTTTCAAATTTCAAAATTATTTTCATTCCTTGCTGCTTACGATTGGAATTTTCACTTGAGCTCTTGCAGTACCTTGTTACAAACAACCCTAACAATCTCATAATACAATTCCATATCCAAAGGGTATTTAAATCAGCAGGAGAAGGGAAACAGACGATGCAGAAACAGGCAAAGGACGCAAACACAAACTGACACATCATTTATAAAAAACGCCGCGCCTTATATGTAAATTGAAACGACCAAGCAACCAGCCAACCAAGAAACCAACTCAGTTCAACTCCCCGTCGAACCAAAACCTCAGATACAAGCCCAGGTAAACCTTGGCCCAGCACCTGGCCGGGGTTTACTTATCAGCAGCATGCATAAAAAACATTAAAAAAAAGGAAGAAATTTACATTAGCACGAATGACTAAACGAACGAAGGCAGCGGCAGAAATGATGCCAAGTGCATGAGGGTACACTGAGAGAAAATTCGAATCATGTTGTACTAAAATCGAACGTATTTCTTTAATATTTCGAATTTCTTGAGCAAAGTTGGACAGACTGACTTGAGCCCTAAGGAGCTGAAATTTTTTTGATCTTGACCTTGGCTTTAGCTGGATGGTTTAGCATGGTTCAAACTCCAAATCGGAAATCGAATTTTAGTTTGTATGGATATAAACAGCTTCAGCTCTGGAGAGTCCTTTGCGAAGAGCGACACTGGGGAGTCTCTTCTCGCGGGAGCTCAGCCTTACAAAGGAAGGCTCTGCCTCCAGATTGAGAGCTGGTGGGTGGCTCCGATAGCGGTGCCAGACGACTTCTGCGAGACTACACTCTTCAGAGCTAGAAGCCGAAACCTCGAGCTGCCGATGAAGACGCGGCGCTTTCGGTTGAAGGAGTTCCGGTTGCACCTGAACAGATTCAGGTGGCTGAGCACGAGTCTCTTCTGTATAACTAACAGCACTACTAGGGGGTGTCGCTGGTTGCGGTACATAAGCCTTAGCGGTACCAGTAGAGGTCGCTGTGCGGACTTCCTCTTGTGGTGATGCTTTTAGACTGTCATCAAACTCATCTGAATTATATGAAGTATCCATAAATATATTGAATACTCGGGGCGGGGATGTCGCCCACGATATAGTCCAAGATGCCGTGGGAAGTCAAGGATTAAAACTGGAGGTTGACAGGTATCCAGGAGTCCGCATACTAGAGACCGAGCACCCTCTCGACCATGCATCCATCGGCGTATGATGTTCCACCTTAGATTGGGTTAATTTTTGAAAGAGTGTTCTTCTCTTTGCCCGACTACAATTGGTCAGCATCCAAGACATGACCGTGCCAAGGACCTGCTTCCAGCCTCACGGAGAGAGTATAGTCGCACTACCAGTAGTGTATCACAGTTATGGCGCGTACCAAACAAAGTGGTTACACGTTGATCCTCTTGTAATACCTATTGGCTGCCGGCCTAAGTGAAAAGCTTAAGTGATGGACCCACAAAATTCAAATATACAAAATATATTCTATTTTTTTTTTCTGAAAAAGGGTTCCTCACAAAGAGGTGGGGTACTGCGTCCAAAAGGTCTTTTGTACCATACTCTTAAATTAAAGCAATAGACTTTCTGGTTTCCGCATGAATAGCAGTATGTCTTTTGTTGGTATTGACCTGAGATGGAAGGTACTAATCTGTTCCTTTTCCATGTGACAGGCTCTGTCCCATACCAGCGCTGGGCAGTCACAGAGAATATGTCTGGTGGTTTCCTCATCTTCTAGACAGAGTCTGCACTCTGAAGATACCGACAGGCCAATTTTATGTAGATGGCGTCTAACAGTATGGTGTTCAAATAGGTAAGGTACCAGAAGCTTTAGGTCCGCTCTGCCAAGACCTTTTGTCTTGATCGTATCCAGAGGTTGGACAAGCACTTCTGCTTGACGAAGCCCCGAAAGGAAGAACCAGTATCTCCTATATTCTCCTGCAGCCCAGTTGTTTATCATGGTTTTGATTGTAGACCAATGAATACCACAAAACGGCGGAGGAGATGCAGTCAGGGTGGAGGTACACTGTCGTACTAGATTGTCAGCGATCGTGTTACCATCCACTCCTGAGTGTCCAGGCATCTAACATAGCACGACTTTGTTGTCCAACGGACCGGGGTTGGAGGTAGTTTGGTAGTTTAACCATCCTGGAGGAGATGCTCTAGTCTATTGTTATTATTGCATACATCTTTATCCCTTTTTTTGATTAACCACTTTTTTAAAATTAAATTTTGTTTTTTTTGATTGCCCCAATTTTCTCTCAGTGTATATCTTGTTATAGTGCGTGTGTGTGTGTGGAGTATATGCCGCGTGCGTTGGGCGAGCTGCCAGTGAACCGAAACCAACAACATATGGTCCAAGTGCGAGTTGCTCAGGGTTAGCTGGAATATCGCGTATACGCCACTTGAGCAGAGCCTTCCAAGCGCGGCTGACTGACATAAATCCGCGACCATTTTACCAAAACCCCTCCATCTCAGCAACAACAACAACACGAACAACTGCCACACCTCAGTCGCTCATCCACATCTTCCATCTTCGTCGTCGGCTGCTGGTACTCCATCTTCTGTCCTTGGACAGAGCAATCTGTCATCCGTGCGGGTTCTGTCTGCGCTCCAGTTCATCGCAGTCGCATAAATTTGTGACACTTTTGTTGCAAATTTATTACTCAAAATAAATCGCGAGCTGCCTGCAAAATTTACCCATATGCTGTATGTTCTCATCCAATCCTCAACCCCCAACACCCACCTCCAACCATGTTTACATGCTCATTTCGTATTCATAGGAACACGGTGCGGATACTTTACTTTCATTTTTTTTTCGGCTTGTTGTTGTTTTGGTTTAGTTAATTAATTGAACAAAACTTTGAAGGACTCTCAGAAACAACATGTACATGTGATTAAGTCGAGTTGTTGCCAGCTCGAGCTGCTCCTCGTCGAGTCCTCCCCAGATTTGGTAGTTGTTGTTGCTAAATGAATTGGTTGTATCTCTACCAGTTACCCTTGTCATTTAAGGTTTTGATGATCCGAGAAGGTTGCCAATGTCATGAAATGATTGAGTACCAAATAGAATGCTTATGTTTGAGTTGACATCTCAAAATTGATGCACAGGTAAAATGGATAGCTTAGGAAATCTATAATTGGTTTCTAAGATGTGGTTGAGAGTTACTTTGGGTTTTATTTTAGATTAAATTAAGTGCAGTTGGGGGCTTTTTGTGGTAAATTTAGTATGTAATTTGCAATTTTAGCCAAAAAAAGAAAAAATCCTTTAAATTTTTTGGATTTTCTATTTTTGCGCAAAGCCAAAAAAGTTTTTTATTTTGATTCATAGCAACTTATGCACTTATCTGATTCTATAACAAATATCTATATTCCACAAATATAACCAATAATTTGTTTTATTTGAAAAGTTTAACATTTTCTCAACATCTCAATATTGCTTAAGCATTAATTTTCATTGCCTCTTTAAAATTTTCATCTAATTTTCTCCAAATATAATAATTTTGACAGTTTATGATTTTCTCAGCTAAAGTTTTTGAATTTTCTAAACAAACTTTTGCCAGCTGCATATAATTTTTGCAAAGCTCATTAAACTATCATCAAGAAAGCACAGAAGATTTTCCGAACAGTATTATTTAGATTTGTTAACGACTTTGGAAAAGTTTTAATGATATCATAAGCCATTTATATACGACTTTCTATATCTAAAGCTTCTTTTCTGGCATTTTGAGCTTTCATAATTTCGAGTCATAATTTTAGAAATTTGTTGACAAAAAAGAACTAGTTAGAATTTGTTGACGTGACAACGTCTTAAATTAGGTTTGTATGGGAGGCACCATTGAAAAAATCTAACGATAACCATAACGATAAGTCTAGCGATAAATAATCGTAACGATAAGTGGCATTTTTATTTTTGGTTTGCGCTCTGCTCTTATCTATAAACGAACCAGCGACTTTTTGTGAATCGCAGCAACAAGCAACGCACAGCGTCAGCCGCACCGCTTAGCGCTCAGCACCAAACCGGCACTGCTCACAGCGGTGGCTATTTTTAGTTTTGAGTGGGCGCAACTGATTAACCCCAGCGGCGCATAGCCTCTGCGGTCTGCCGAAATACTGCATTACCTCCGCAGAAAACGTAATTGATTACAAGCGCTGCGTTTCGTTTGAGGGATTGTAAGCGGAGGCAAATAGAAAAGCAGTGATCTGCCGAAAATCTGCATTACAACTGCGGAAAAAGTAATGCACAAATAGAAACTCGCACTGCGCTACCTTAGCAACACAAAATTTTGTTATTTTGTTTGCATGCTAACAAGCATAGTTCGGCCTTTCTTCTGTCAAACCATTCGTTTATACCTTTTTATTTATTATCTACTGCCGAGAAAATTTTATTTTATTAAGAGATACGAAAACGTAAAGTCTGACAACTCGTTTCATAATTTCATGAAATATACGTATAATCTTGATTGCGTATCAAACGTTTCTAAGTCAACTACGTTAAAAGAAACAACCATCGACTTGACTTTCGCAAGACACATTACAGCAGAAACACTTCCTTTCATTTCCTATTTCTCCTATCATCGTCCTATCCTCAACAAAATCACTCAAATAGGAATTATTATTGTGCAATTTAATAATATTCATATCAATAAATATTCTACCGAGAAAAAGACGTTGTCACGTAAAATCTTCGCCCGTAAAACCGACTTTACAGGCAACAGTTTTTTTTTATTTATTTATTTTTTTTAATTTTATTCAAAAAATCTGATAAATTTAAAAATTAATTATAATATTAAAATTTAATAATGGATTTTTGTTCTAATTTTATGAAAAAATCTGACTAATTTTAAAAATAAAATATTTGATATTTTTTGACAAAAAAGATCTAGTTATTATAGAATTTTTTGTATTTATTTTTTAAATAATAATATTTAATGTTAATAGTAAAATATTTTTTTTATTCAGTTTTAATTTTATGCCAAAAAACTAATTAATTTTAATAACAAAAATTGTAATTTATGAAATTGTTTTGCAAAAAAGATCTGAGTAAGATTTTTTTTTATTTTTATGTAAAAAATCTAATAAATTTTAGTAATAAATTTTTTAATTTTTGAAAATTTTTGTTAACAAAGGTTTGTCTAGAATTTTTTTATATATATTTTTTTAATTTTATGCAAAAAATCGGATTAACTTTAATAATGAAATTTATAATTTTTGAAATTTATAGGCAAAAAAGATCTGGCTAAAATTTATTTTTTATTTATTTATTTTTTTATATTTTGCAAGTAATCCGATTATGTAATTGCAATACTTTTAAATCTACAATAAACAATCATTTCTATTTTTTAGCATCCCATTTGAAATAAAACGTATTTAAGTCAAAAAAAAAAAAACATTAAAATTGGTTTGAAAAATTTTAAAAATTTCCTTGTAAAACGATTTTTTGGGATTTTGACATAATCAATGAAAAAAACTAAAAAATTCTATGCAAATTTTTGTCAACACGCGGCAATGTATTTGGTTTTTACTCGCTAAGTCTTCAAAATAATCGTGTTTCATGCAAATATAGAGACCAAAAATCGTTTTTGGGGCAAAATTAGTTTTGACTCGTTTGCTTATGAAGATATGGTATTCAAATTTAGTAATTAGAAATTTTCTTAAAGTTCTAAAGCACGGCACCAAATTTTATGAAAATCGTTTGACTATATCATAAAGCTTCGGTTAAAAAATCGTTTTTGCTGCAAAATTCGATGTGAACCGATTGATTATGAAAGTATCGTAACCTCGGAGATGATTTTTAAAGTTTAAATTTTCAAAGCACTATACCGAATTTCCTGTAAGTCGGTTAACTCTGTGATATATCTAGTTCCAGTCAAAAATCGTTTGTGGTGGAAAATTCTTGCCGAATCATTTCTTTTTTATGGTATTGTAACCAAATTTGGCAATGTGCATATTTTTAAAACTTTAAAGCATTGTACGAAATATGATCAAAATATGTTGAGTATATCGTATAGCCCGCTCAGGATCTATAGGTCGAAAAAACGTTTTATGTGCGAAATTCATTCTGTTTCGTTTGTTTATGAAGATTTCTTTATGAAAATGGACAATGGTAAGTTTTTTAAAGTTTCAAAGTAGTGTCCATCAAAATGTGTTAAATATAGGATATAGTTCCTATCTAAAAATCGTTTGTGGTGCACATTTTATTGCGATCCATTTGTTTTCAATGGTATTGTAACAAAATTTGGCAATGTGAAGATTTTTAAAGCACTGTATGAAATTTGATCATAATCAGTTAATTATATCATAAGCCCACTCATGACCGGTCGGTCGAAAAATCGATTTATGTGCAAAATTCGTTGTGTTTCGTTTGTTAACGAGATATCGTAAACAAATTTGGCAATAAAAACTTTTTTAAAATTTTCAAGCACTGTAACAAAATTTATTAGAATCGGATGAATGTATTAAATAGGCCCAGTTTATGAAGGCATCCAAACCAAATTGGGCAATGAGAAGATTTTTAAAAGTTTCAAAGCACTGCATCAAAGATCAAAATTGGTTGGCTATGTCGGCTTATGACTTACCGATGGTTCAAAAAATCGTTTTTATGCAAAATTTATTCGATATCGTTTCTTTATGACGTATCGTAACAAAATTTGGGAATGGGAAGTTTTTTAAAGTTTCAAAGCACTGAACGAAATTTGAACAAAGTCTGTTGAATATACCGCGTATCCTTCGATCGGCCCAAAAATCGTTTTTTGTTCAAAATTCCGCGTGATTCATTTGTTTATATCGTAACCAAATTTGGCAACGAAGATTTCCTAAGAATTCTAAATCACTGCAAAAAATTGTATTCTAGTCGGCTGACTATATCATAAAGCCTCAGTCCAGAAATCAAGCTTGAGGCAAAAATCATTTGAAAAAAATCGTAACAAAATTTTAATATCAAAGCACTGTACGAAATTTAAACAAAATCGATTGGCTATGTCGGATAGACCACTATGACTGACCGATGGGTCGAAAAATCGCTTATAACCAAAATTTATTCAGTTTTGTTGGCAATGCAAATTTCTTGAAGGTAACAAAGCATTGTTACAAGTTTTATTACAATCCGCTGACTGCGTTATACATATATAGCTTAAGTCAAAAAATCGTTTTTGGTGTAAACGATATCGTAATCGAATTTTATGTTTGAAAGTTTCTTAGAGGCCTCAGACAGCGTACCGAATTTTATCAAAAAATTAATCATAGCACCTATCGATTTTTGTGTAAAGCTCGTCGTATATCGTTTTTTTATAAAAATATAAGTTTTTAGGAGTTCTTAAGCGTGGTTTAAGATTTTATAGCCGATCTGACAAAAATCGAATTAATTTTTTTCAAAATTCATAGTGATTTGTTTGTTTAGAACGTTCGTAAGCATTGTAAATAATTATATCAGCATTGGTTGACTATATCGTTAAGCTTATATAAGATCGATGGGTCAAAAAATCGTTTTTGGTCGAAAATTCGTCTGTATTTAGTTTGCTTATTAAAATATCGTAGTCAAACATCTTTTTTTTTGTATTTTTGGGTGCTGCCATTTTTATATTTTATATAAGTGCTGATATTTTCCCCGATCATCGATATTTTTGCGATTTTCGATTTTTGGCAAGATTGCCTATTTAGTAAGCGACAAGAGGAGTTCGCTTAAATGATAAAACGCTGATTTTATTTAATAACAATAATGAATGGATCTCAAATTAGTTTAACGATGTATCGCAGTTAAAAAACATCGATGTTTCTCCAGTACTATTATATATATTGCTTCTCATAACTCCTGTTGCAGAGTACGGCAAGTTATAGATATGTATCTATAAGTTTTTCTTAAAAATTATCAAAAAACACGCCTAAGGTTATTTTATTTTTGTTTACGAATATTAATTTTACAAGCTTAATTTTCATTAAAATGAAATACAAAAGCTCAAACAAAAAAAAAAACATTTTGGCCTTGGAACGCCGCTTAAACTTTATCCACCTTGAACTATCCACCAGAATCCAGATCATATCGTCTCCAATTGAATGCTTGCCAAACCTGGCAAATAATTCCTTTATAAGTACCATACAAATACAAAACATTTCCGCATTATCTGCCAACAAAAATTTTGCTCTTCCCAAAATTTTGCTTGCAAATTGGCCATTAATAAAATTATCTTTGGGAATTTGCATAACAGTAAACTGTTTTGGCAAAATAATTCACAATTGGGAAATGCTTGAGCAAAGATTTGCTAAATGAATTTGGCTGGCAGTGTAAACATGACTTTAGATTTTCATTTCGCTTTCATTTCGGACTGTCAATTGTGACTGTCAATAATTCAATGCCAAATTGTGAATAGCAAATGGTAAACTCAATCAAAAATAGAATAAAAAAACCAATAGAAATGGAAGAAAATAGAGCGAACATGACGCACATATTGAATAGACATAACATAAAATAATAGCAAAACAATGTCAGGGAACAATCAGACAAATAAAGTGAACCGAGCTGAAGAGAAGAAAAAGCTCTATAATGAAATCCACTTAATGTGCTTACGATGAACTGAAGCTCGTCCTTGTGCCTTGTACACAGCACACTCATCAATGAAAATAAAATGAATGCCAATTTCCAAAAAAAAAAAGAAAATACTGAGAAAAAATATGGACGTAGCTCGAGTTCGAAAAGAGAAAAATTAATTTATTGTCTAACAATTTTGCTTTTTTGATATTCATTGAAAATTGCCACAAAAGCAAACACAAAATGCCAACAATAACAAAAACAATTTGGCACAAGATGCTTTTAGATACATAAGAGTGTGTGTGTGTGTGTATATAAGGATATACTATATAGATTACATATATACCATATAATACTAGCAAGTAAAGTAATGTTGATGTCTTGGACTGCACTAATGTTGTCCTAGTTGTTGTTATTGTTGTTCCTTAAGAAATATAAATCGAGCAAAGGCAGCAGCAATCAATGACGAAAACCCGCAATCGATTCTCAGAACATCCATCTATAAAAACAACGAAAGACAAGAAAAAAGGAATGAGTCCTTATGGAAAAGATAGTACCAGCTAGGAAATACTCTTTAAAAAGTTTCCAAACCGAGTTGTTGGTAGGTAAGCTTATTACGAAGTTATGCAGCGATGCAGAAATGCAGAAGTGCCCAACAAAAACTAAAAAAAATGTTCCAATGGTAGACCTAGGCCATTAATAGCACACTATTCCCCTACACAAAGTTGTAAAAAGATTTTCAATACTCAAAATGGCTGCCGCGTTTGTTAACAATAGGATACCCTGTACCACTCGCTTGTAATAAAGTCCGATTTCTTCACAAAAAACCAAAACAGCAGAATTTTTAAGCAAAAATTCTTAAAAGGATCTGAATGCCAAATTTATTTCAAATATCTTTACAAACTAACAAAACACATCGAATTTTGTATAAAAAATGTGTTTTTGGGACCGATTGGTCCTATGGGAGCTATATGATATAGTCAACTGATTTCAATAAAATTTGACACAATGCTTAAATACCTTAAAAAAGATCTGAATGCCAAATTTATTTCAAATATCTTTACAAACAAACAAAACACATTGAATTTTGTATAAAAAACGTGTTTTTGGACCGATTGGTCCTATGGGTGCTATATGATCTAGTCAAACGATTTGGATTAAATTTAGTACAGTGCTTAGGAACTATAAAATACTCACGAATGTCAAATTGTTTGATCCCAATATCTTAACAAACGAAACACAACAAATTTAGTTAAAAAATCGATTTTTTGGAAGATCGGACCTATGGAAGCTATATGATATAGTCAACCGATTTTGTTCAAATTTGGCACATTGCTTAAGTGGTCTTAAAAATTTCCAAACGCCAAATCTGGTTACGATATCTTTATTAAAAAACGAAATATAGCGATATATGGGTATACCAAAAAAGGGTTCCAATATTTCGGGACGTCAAGGTTGTGATTGTGGATACTATTGCTAAAAGAAGGCAAAACAAACATTGATACATTCGATATTTTAAACTGAAAAACATCGATATACCGATACATCGAACTATATTTAGCGACCATTTATTGAGTGCTTCAAAGAAATCTCGTCCATAAAAACCTTTGGGCTATAAAATAAACACCCAAAAATCCCACTGAGCGAGAAAATTCGGAAGTTATCTAAGAACTCTTGGATCGGGCGTTTTTTGAACTTGGACATGTAACCACTTTTTTGTGAGCCTGTGAGTTACAGCAAAAAAATTCTGTTCCTGTCAGAATTACGTTGAGGTTACACCGGTTGACCCCTGGTGGGGTCACACATAGACTGCATAGTTCTTAGTGAAACCGGAGGATGCACGAATGCTTGACGATACCAATAGCTTTTGAGACGCCCTGTCGGCTGCCTCTTCCAGTGAAGGTATGTGGACTTCGTCTCTCCACCATACCAGAACTCACGCACGACTGAGATGAAGATCCAGTGCATTGTCTTGGTGACATTCCCCACGTGCTACTCAGCATTTTTTGCGATGCATACAGCGCATTTATGGCTTTCTTCACATTTTCCACAATATTGGGTTTCCAGCTCTTTTAGTGTAGTGTTCGTGACCGAACTAATTGTCATAGGACATTTGAGGACAGTTGTCCTTGGCATCTTCCTTTTAAATCTGTATAAGATGTTTACCACTAGATTCCATGATAAGGGCGACAGTACTCCGCCTTGCGGCGTGCCTCTGTTCGCCTTTTATCACGGTGGTGGTACCCCATTCAGCTCTAATTATCCTGCAGCTCAATAGACTTTGTATCCAGGAGTTTATGGCCTCCTTTGGTCTGATATGTCCAGGAACGATCCCAGGGCGTAATCCTTGTGTTTTAGGGCTTTTTCGATGGAGGTCTCCAGCGCTCAGGGACCTCTTATCATGGCTCCAAAATAGCAGCACCAGACTTGGAAATACGGATACTGCTGTGCTGTTGCCTCAGCTAGACCGTGCACTGACCCGATCGTCGATGGAGGACGCTTGCCTGACACTAGTGCTTGAGGCAGTACACAGCCCATTGCCCAGCCGGCACCTTCTTGGAGGGTTCAGCCAGAGGATTTTCGCCAGCCAGAATTGAAGTCTTATAATTTTTAAACTAATTTGAGATCCATTCATTGTGACTATTAAATAAAATCAAGTCAATATTTTGCTGTTCCGCTCATTAGATTTCAAGCCTTGCCAAGAATGCACTCGGTTTCTGTGGACGTTGCAGGACTTCAGAGGTACTTTTTTGCGCATTTTATAATTTTGTCATCATTTGAGAACTTCAATGAAGGATTTTTTATTAAAGCGCATAAACCTTTGCTTGAATCTAAATTTTGACATTAAAATATTGTCGAAGTAGCAAAATTGAATTACCCCTACTAAATACTTCGGATCTTTTGAGTTTCATTTTTTTGAATGTTCAAAAACCGAAATCAAAATATCGATGATCGGAAAAATTAAAATACAACGATATAACATCGATGTTACTTCCAGCACTATGCTGCATTGAACCTTTCAAAAAATTAACAAAATGAAAATATAAAAACAATCTTTTTAAAAATCAAGTATAAATAAAAAATAAAATAAATTATCAAAAAATTTTAATATGAGACATTCAGAACCATGAAAAAGTGTCAAAAAAAATCAAAAAATTATTTAATAAAGAGGTATGTATCGGGTTTTTCAATAGGGACGCTACAAAAGTGACACTTTTCTTCAATAAGGTTTGCCATTTCATCATGGAAAGATATACGATCCAACAACGAGTCGAAATTATTAAAATTTACTACCGAAATTTGGAGTCAACTGGCCTCAACTTTAAGAGCGCTACGTCCAATTTATGGTAGTCATAATTGTCCTGCCAGATCAACAATTGATCGTCTAGTGAAAAAATTTGAATACACAGGAACAGTAGAAATTGTTCCATTGCCAGTGAGAAGAGTCGTTCTCAAGCGTTGGGCATCTCTGTGACGTCGTTGTGGAAAATTTTGCGAAAAGATCTTGGCCTACATCCTTACAAAATCAAATTGACGCAAGAACTGAAGCCGCTTGACCACCAGAAGCGTCCTATGTTCGTGAAATTTGAAAATGATTCGGTTTTTCATCGAAAAATCATCTTCAGCGATGAGGCTCATTTCTGGCTGAATGGCTTCGTATTGACGACCAAAATATATGTGGTGTTAAGTCAAGTCTTTGGTCTATTGAATGTACTTTCACAAGAATTTCATTGATATCCAAAACCGAAAACAAAGCAATTTTTGAAACTTATATTATATTGACAGTTTATTAAAGCAACAAGAAGTTTCAAAGCTTGTAGCTTATAAAATGGCGTCTATCCAATTGGGGGCTTCATAGTCATATTAAAAGTTAAAATATTTTATAAAAAATTAAACAAAATTTGTATTACTTTCGGAACTTACTGGACGACATAAACCAGGTGCAATGCATGGCTTAGCACTAGTAGGCATTATAGCAGTTATGCCCAATATTAGCAAGCAAAAAGATAGATATTTCATCTCGACAAATTGTATCAACTGATGATAATAGTAAACGTAGCGACATTTTATATGGAGCAATTTCTACAGAAGCGTTCAAATTCAAATTAGTTTCACAAAAATCGTTTTTCTTCCAGCAAAATTGCATTTGTTATAGATTTGAAATTTTAATTTAATTGAAATAGTCAAATTTTGCGTAGCTAAATATGAAATAAAATAAATAAATAAAAATGGCGGACGTAAAGTCGGGCGCGGACGACTTTAGGATACCCTGTACCACTAGCTTGTAATAAAGTCCGATTTCTTAAAAAAAAACCAAAAACAGAAGAGTTTTTAAGCAAAAATTTTTTTTGACCGATCGTTCCTATGGGAGCTATATGATATAGTCAACTGATTTCAATAAAATTTGACACAGTGCTTTAATACCTTAAAAATGATCTGAATGCCAAATTTATTTCAAATATCTTTACAAACAAACAAAACACATAGAATTT
>JBAMAX010004119.1:0-16418 GCA_037043745.1 Chymomyza amoena | reverse complement strand
CAATGATTTTAAAATTTTAAGCAGGAGGAGCAAGAAATTGATGCAGGCATAATCGTTGGAATATATCAACACCTATTTGTGGAAACAGAACAACTAAAATTAAGATTAATACTCCTCGTGTATGTAAGCCGGTCAAAGTTATTTCGTTTTGCCCCTTTATGCTCAAATATTTCCAACAATTATAGCTTCCAGCTTTAGTTTTAATGGGTTATATGAATGAAAAACAAAGTCACCATCCTTTTAATTTAACTGGCATATAATCTCAAATTAGCATTTTAGAGGCTTCAATTGGAACCACTATATTAAAAAGAAACAAAATTCGCATATTACTCAGTGGTCGCCAATCCAAATTCTTCGCCAGAAATTGAAAAAATTGAGATATGCATCTGTAACTTGACAAAGAGTCTTCCAATAAGAACATTTGTTACGATCTATTGCATTGCTGCTCTTCAACCTGTCTATTATGGGCTTGATATCGTCATAGTCATCATCGTCCTCATTTCCTTTATCTGCAGCATAGGACCTCAAATATGATTTTTTGAGGTTTCTGCTATATTTGAGCTAGTGTTAAGGGTAACATGACTTATACGCTTCAAAATCTGATATGCAGGCAGCTAGAGCAGAGGAATTTTCTTGGTACGATTACACCTTGGAGACTTTTTAATGTTTAATGATCATTGTTCAAAATGGTAGATTAATGAATGTCGCCAAATCGCCCGTCTCTAGGAGGATCAAAGACACTCAGGATTTATAATGATATTGACGAAGACTCGAAAACCTCTCTGAGACTCTCCCATGTCAGGGACTGCTTGGTGGTTTTTCGCAGATAGACTTTATATCCAGAGGCATGTCACTATCAGTAATCTGTGACCCATCCGGTTGCCTTCATCTCGGCTAGCAGAACAGTCCTTATTCCGCTATTACCATCATCTTCAGCGACGGAGCCGTTTTGATGACCATGCCCTACTAAAAGCTTACAGAAAGGATCCGATGGAAGGACGATAATCGATTCCTCTGTATTTGTTACCAGATTTCCGCTTTGCGTATGACTTTTTACATTGTCGTAGAATATTTTGGCATTGTTTCTGCTTCTAAGTCATTATATGTTTTTCCATTTTGCCCTTTTCTGATCGTTTAGTACAAAACAATAGCATGCGCCTTAGAACAATATCTCGGTTAGCATCATCAATTAGATTTGCATGCACTTATCTTATATCTATAATACTCAAAGTGATACAAACAGCTTAAATGAATCTTGGAGTTGCATCTCAATCAATCCTATCACGTAAATGCCATAATTAAAGCCAATTGCCAAAATCTAAACGACAAATATTGCACACAGCTAGCTATAGCTACCTATTGGTGTTTCTAATACATTGCCCTTAGGTGTAAATATCCACACGACGGAAGGCAGTCAGTTCTGTTGATGCAACATGCTGCCAGTTTGCCTGCAGCTTATTAATATTGTGCGGGCCGGGGTGCTACACTAACTAAGTCAAGTCGGTGCTCTCATAATGGAACCCATCAATCTGCAGGGGCCTCTGGGCGGGCCTCCCGCTGACCGTGACGTGAAGTGCTGGGGATTTGCTCTCGGTTCGATAATAATTAACGCATTACATGTAAACTGTTGATGATGGGCTTGTCCAATCAAAGAGACCGCAAAGCGTCATTTTGGCTTTGATGTTCCTCACAGTAGTCGAGTTAGTTGTTTAATAAGCAAGTTCCATTGTCTGATAATGAAAGATGCTTAGATACAGATATAGATACCATACTGAATGCTTAGCATTTCACATTTCATTATCATTGCCACATGAATAAATATGAAATATATGGAGATGCCTACACAAAGCAACTGAATTCATTAGAATGCTAAAGACTTGGCATTAAATTTTGCAAATGAAGTAACGTTGGCAAAAATACAAAAAAAAAAAACTTCACAGATACAAAATCAAATCAAATGGGTGCGATACATTTCGTTTGAATTACAACAACTCTGACAACAATGAGCATGAATAAACAAGACAAAAACAAACGCATTATAAATATGCGCATTTGTTAGGTGGGTAGCAACAACAACAAATCAAAAATGACAAAAACAAATCATATATTCTATAAGAAGTACGAAAAGTTAGACTTTGTTTGTCATACAAAAGTTTTAATACTCTTAGATTGTGCGTTGTTGCCAAGGAAGTAATATATTTGTATTCAAATTTGATTAACTTTTATATAAAAAAGTTTTTTATCATCATTGTCATCATTTATTTTTTTCTAGTGTGACCGTATATTTATAGCTGTTTATTTTATATATTTTTTTTTAAAAAGTTAACTATTTAATATAGTGTCAAAAATAAATATCAATGAAATTGAGCCATTTTAAGCAAGTCAATTTTTATTTTCAATAACTTACCAAGCTTTTCGATAACTAAATATTCGTGAATTTTTCTACCCTTTTTTATGAAAAATGCAATTTTCAATCATACCACAGGTCTACAACTTTGCTGTTTTTTTTTTAATTTTAAAAATCATATAAAAAAAATGGTATCTTATTTATGTTTCAAAGTATTGTCCGTCACTTTCCACTACTTTGGCCCATCTTTCAGGCAACAAACGAATCCCACGTCGGAAAAATTCTTCATCCTTTGATAAGATCCAAGAATCGATCCATTCTTTCACTTTTTCAAAAGAATCGAAGCACTGGCCCGCCAGGCCGTGTGCCATCGACCTAAATAAATGGTAATCAGATGGATCAATATCTGGAGAGTATGGCGGGTGAGGTAGAATTTCCCATTTCAGTGTTTCGAGGTACGTCTTGACTACTTTCGCCACGTGAGGTCGAGCATTGTCGTGTTGCAAAATTACTTTTTCGTGTCTATCAGCGTATTGCGGCCGTTTTGCTTTAATGCCCGACTCAAACGCATTAATTGCGTTCGATAAAGTGCACCAGTAATTTTTTCAGAAGGTTTTAGCAGCTCATAATAAATAACGCCAAGCTGATCCCACCAAATACACAACATGACCTTGAATCCGTGAATATTCTGTCGGGGTATCGCCGTAGGAGTGTGGCCGGGCAATCCTCATGATGTGCGTCGCTTAGGGTTGTCGTAGTGCACCCATTTTTCGTCCTCAGTTACAATACGATGAAGAAATCCTTCTCGTTTTGTCTTTCAAGCAGCTGTTTACAAGCAAATAAACGTCGCTCAACATCTCTTGGTTTCAACTGATACGGTACCAGTATCCTTGTTTTGGATCATCCCCAGCTGTTCCAGGCGTTTTGATACTGCTTGCTGAGTTACTCCCAATGATTTTGCTAGCTGTTCTTGAGTTTGGCACGAGTCTTCATTAAGTAAAGCCTCCAGTTCATCATCTTCAAATGTTTTTTTTCTGCCACCGCTATGCCGATCTTCAACAACAAAATCACAGCTTTTAAAGCGCTTGAATCACTGCGACACGTTCTTTCACTAATAGTATCATCACCATAAGTACTTGAAATAACCCGATGAGCCTCAATCGCCGATTGTTTCATGTTGAAATGAAAAGGTAAAATCTCCGCAAATGACGTGAATTCGGTTTATAAGTTGACATATTTAATTAAGTGTAACTATATGACGCAAACAAAAATTAACTAATATCGATGTAAGAGTTATATTTATCGATGTCAAAACTGATGGAAAACAGCTGTGATTTTTTATTTGAACTATTACTGGCTACTAGCGCCATCTTTTGGAAAACGGCGGGAGAAAAGTTGTAGACCTAATATATTATATTTATAATATTTTTGTATTAAGGGAAAAGGCAATAAATTAAATTCCAATTGAATTTTTTCACCTAATCTTAATCAATACGAATTAGAAAGGATAAATCAAATCTAAAAGGTTCAAATTTAGCTACCAGTAAATAAATAAAACAAAATATTTGATATCTGTCTCTAATTGTTCTACCTTAGGCCATTGGATATATTTATTTAAAATAAAATTTTCAAGAAGTAGTTATAGCTGCGTACTGATATTTCTAAAATACAACTATTCAATATAAAAAAAAGTTAATTTTATAATTTAACAATTTTTTTTTTAAATTAATTTGTAACAAGAATAAGAATACTTATTTTAGCTGTATAAGGCATGGATAGATTTTAAAATATATTTCTGTAAAATTAAGCTTGACCACTTAAAGAGTTACTTTTGAAACGATAAAAAAAATCGAAATCTTTTAAAAATATTTTCAAGTTCATTATAACTCTTCCTTCCCATTCCCTCTTACAAAACTAGTGTATCCGCAAAGAACTCACTTAAATAAACATACAATGCTGATATGCAGCGTGTGAATATAGAACCAAAATAGAGTAGAGCACACACATCCATCCATCCATATTCATTGTCCCCTCTTGACTTCATCCCAGAACTTCACACATTGACAGCCAAAAATAAGTTGGGCAACATTTTCATCTATTGTATGTACAAAATTTAATTGCATTTGAAATGTTTTTAATTGAAACCAAGGTAACAACAACGCCTGACGACAAGAGCATAAATTTTAATAGGCGCCCACCTAGAGTTCCCATCATGTAAGACTCCATATACATATATATGTGCTCGTAAGTATATGTATCTGTGAGCTACACACAGATAGACATTTGTAGACAGTTGTAACCGGAAATTGTCAAGCAAGTGTTTGAGTATGTGTGCCCTAGTATATGTGTTTGTGTATTTGTACGTCTAGGTGTTGTTTGTTTGTATGCGTGTATCTGTGTGTAAGAGAGAATTATTATCTTGTACTTGCCCATGTCAAAGACAATTTGCATCTTTGCGTCTGACAAAGGCAAGCCACCGAGTGGCAGACACCCCTCTCGACTACCACAACCCTCCTCCTACGCCGCTTGTGTCTCGGCTGAGCTCTGCGTAGTATTTGTGCGTTGTCATGGCAAGTTGCTACCAATTGTGTCGCATAATAGAGCGTAAAGTCTGACAGTCTATAAGTGTATGGGTTGCTTTTGTTTCACTGTATTTGTGCGTTTTAATGACGAAACAATGTAGAAGTCTACGCTCATGGCGGGGGTGGTGTTCGGGCAATTGGGGTAGTTTGACTAAAAGCTGAAGTATTTAATTTAGTTTGCTTTTTAAAGCGCGTTTTTGTCATTAGCTTTGTGAGATGCTTTTTGGCAAGGGCGAATAGAAAGGAATAAGATTAGCTAGATAAGAAGCAAAAGCAACAGCCATAACCATTTTTAAAAGCTTATGAAGAAGATTGATTTATAGGCTAAACACGATTTATTTCGAAAAAATTAAAGTTTTCAAACTTAACTTGTTATATGAAAAAATAAATTAAAAATATCATTCAATTATACTCTATTTAGTACATATGTAAGGAATTTACATATACTTTTTAGGTAAGCATCTTAAGTATGTCAATCTTATTTTTTTCATATTTTTTATCCCTTCTTTATATTGTATAAATTTATATCAAGTTGTTTTTTTTATTAATTGAATCGGTAGAAACATCAAATTTGGTTATTGAAATTCCAAAAATCAGGTTTTCTATAAGGCTTCAAGGCAAATGAGGTAAAAATTTTAAACACTGTTTAAAAAGAAAATTAAGGTTTGCAAGTTCGGAAACCCATTAAATTGTAAAATGCGGAAACAAGGCTATACATTTCATGATTTGATAAAATATCGCATTTCGTTCATTATAGTTATGTATATGGATATTAATATTATTTGTACCTCTAACTGGAACATTGCCTAAGCATATATGCTCTGACCCGACAGATGGTGAACAAAACTTTATCAGATTAAATTCAGGGGAAGTCCTGATGAAAGACCGAAACAGTTCTGACGTGCAGACCGATTACACTGTCCTACAAAATTGAAAAAATCAAAGAACTTTTCAAGTGACCTAGTGTACGTTGTAGGTCTTGACGAGTAGATCACGATAGTGTTTTTCAAAATTGTCTAACACCCCCAAAATCGTAAGTTATCGCTTAAAAACCGTTTTTCGGGTACTGCGATCACTCCCACTATCACAACGTCGCCATTTTTCAACCGATTTTCGATTGCTTTACGGCTTTGGAAAGAAGAAGATTCAAGCTTTAAGACGATATACACTTGTTTATACTTTATACAAAGCAACTACGAGATTTTTTAAAAGTTATCTAAGATTTATTTATTTATTTTTAAGCGATAACTTCCGATTTTGGGGGTGTTAGACAATTTTGAAACACACTATCGTGATCTACTCGTCAAGACCTACAACGTACACTAGGTCGCTTGAAAAGTTCTAAATCACTGTTGGACAGTGTTATCAGAGTTGAGTATAGTTGCAAATGACCAATCGAACCAACTAGTTGGTTCCTTCCGAAGTTTTCCTTAGGATGTTATAGCATTAAAATCTTATATAAATCTAGTGCGCCCGGCAGACTTTGTTCTGCCCAAACTTTTTGAATACTCCTAAAGTGAATAAACATCGTAAGGGCTGGGCGGTACGATTAGATTGATCATTAATTTGATTCGTTGCTTTTCTTCCACTTCACATACATCATGCATTAATCGGTTAGGAGACTGCATTCTCAATTGTCCTAATGCTTTATTAACCATCGTCAAGGATTGATAATCAATATGAATTAAAGCTTCATTGTAAACTTCCTTATTAAATTCGATCACTTACTTTCGTTTTGCTTGACGTACTCGAAACAAAATATCTTCTGATAAATAATCTTGATATTTTATCCACAATTCAGGTGGATTTGATGGAATAGGCTTAAAACCTCTGTATTGACAACCTCCAGCACACCCAAAAATCAGATTTGAAATTCATCGAAGCGTTCATGAGAACCTTCATAACACGTAAGACATAAGTTTCTTTTATCTTATATAAAATAATCTTATCTGGTAAAGATTATAGGATACCTTACGCTGGAATCGATCTTAACCTATTCTTGATAAGTTTCGTGATCAGAAGGAAAGCAGATGGATTTTGTTATCCTAATTTTAGTCCTGATAAAGGATGGATTTTGCTATCCTAATTTCAGTCCTAATTGCATTTCTCAGGAGTTGATTGCTCCAACATACGTTCTTGAAAATTCTAGTATTACAATGAAAAGAAGAATAAATTTACAAACATTTTTAAAATAGTAATTTAATAAATAGCATGATCTCGAGTCTCAAAAATTTAAAAAATCCAAAATTTTTTTGTCGATAGTTTCTTTTTTCTATTTTCGCTATTCTTATCGACAACTTTTGATAAATTGTCATATCTCCTTTTTTCTAAGCACCTGAGCGATTTCCTTTAAGAATTCGTCAATCTTGCATTTTTTTGTGTAACTCACTACCTCTGTCAGTTATCGATCTCGTTATATGCCGAAAAATAAATTTTGGAAGTGCCTATTTTTGTGTGTGAAATCAGAAAAAAATTACTGTCAATAAATATCTTGAAATGGACATGAATAGAATCTCAGGATATCAAGGATTACGCTAGTTTACAAATTTAGTTAAGGTTCACCGGGTGAACCTTCGTGTAAATGTGTGTTTTTGGAAAATTTTGGATCGAGAAACAACGAAATTACATTCAAATAATTCTGCTAAGCACCATTTTCGAGATTTTTTAGAAATTTCATTTTTTTCAGTTATTCGTCATGTCTTATGAACAAAATTTTTTATCGATCGAAAGACGATAAGTTCGAAAGATAACATCCACAGTTCCTATCGCTTATCATCATATAGAGCATATCAATACCTTTTGATCTAGTCGTTGGTCATGTGGATTCAAAAGTTCACAAGATATTGACGAATAATTGAAAAAGTAGACAAAAAAGTTTTCCAAAAATTTCGAAAACGCATAAAAACAAATTTCTTGTTTCTCGACCCAAAAATACTTTAAAAAACCGTTTAAGCAATTTTTTTTCATTTATTTATTATTAACGAGTGTTACACTTTTGGATCTGTTTTTTCATTTCCTTTAAATTTATCTTGCAACAAAGCAGTCGAATTCAAATCAGCTTAAAAATTTGCTTTAGTGAATTTGTGATTTGAACGAAACCGAATATTTTCGCTTAAATTCGGAGCACAGTCGAATATTTTCAATCATGCATATTCAGGGGAACAGAATTCCGAAAGATACAAATTTTAAAAAGGTTCAGAGCGGCGGCAGCCATGTTGAAGGTCGTCAGCTATTTTGTAGCGGCCACATGGCCGAAATAATATTTAAATATTAATATCATAAAATTTTCTATCCAATAAAGCCCGCATAGTTGATACTAATAATATATTCCTATGTTCTAATATGATTGAAATTGTGCAACTCTAAAAAAACACCCTTTATAAAACAAAAATAATTTTGCGCTAATACAAATTGAGAATTTATCGGAAATAATAATGGACAAACTCATTTATCGGCAGTAAAAAGGCTAATAAGCCAAGTAATCGATAAAAAAAATTTTTTTCCGGAGCACGTAAAATCGAATTAATTTATATAATTAACAACTATTTTCTTTGTGTAAAGTAGGTGCTTATTCACATTTTTTTTCTTTGTAAACTTTGCAATAAATTATTAAATTTTTTTTTAATTTTGTGTCCTACTATAATAGTTAATCCCTTAGTTCACTTTTCACATCCTTTTTTATATTGATTTTTTGTTACTTATCAGCAACACACCGATAAGCACCTAAGCCCTGTGGGTATTTTTAGGACTCCCAAGTAATTTATTTTTGTTTAATTTCGTTTTAATCCTAACTGTCATTGGTTTGTCTACACCCAACTAGAGCCTAATGACAGCTGCTGTCAGTTGAAACTGTTGTCCTTGAAGGCCAAAGCAATTAAACATAACACAAGGCTCCAAGCACAACATAACAGCTCAATTGGGAGCACTATTACTTATCAATGTCACCATACCAACACACACACACACACGCACACACACACACACACACTGTGGCATTATAAACCTCAATGGCAACACTGTTATTGGGCCAATGCTGCCATTCCATGCCACATGCCACTCCTCACATTTAATTGTGCGGTTTTTCATGCATTTTTATGAGTTTCAATTTTCATTGGAGCCGTAAAACTTCCTCGCAATGTTGTCGTCATCTCAGCTCAGTACTCTGCTCCTTCATTGTCGCCGACGGCGTCAGTATCTTCCTGAGCCCCAACAACAAAAACACCGTCGTCATCAATGTCAACACGTCTGTGGAGTTGGAGGTGTGGCACATGGGCTGAAGCAGCGGCTGTCGAAGACGCAGTCACCAGGGCTAATAAACACTTTTATAAAATTCTCAAATCGCACGTGTTGCGCTTGTCAAAAAGGGGTTGCCACTGTTTTGATACTTTGGGCACAATAAAACTGCTAAGTGCATGGGCATGTTGCATGTGGCATGCAGCATATATAGTATATATAGTAGGTGTACACACATATAAGTGTATATAGTCATCATAAAAATAAAGTGGAACTGCTGCAGTTGCATCGATAAGTTGCCATGATGTGTGTGCCACATAAAACTTGCAACTTAACATGGCCACCAAACAAGCCAATTGGGGTGAGTTACTCGAGGCAGTGAGGCAGTGAGTAAGGCTAATTGAAAACATTATTAATGTTTGCCATAAGGCGCTGGCAATATAGCCGTTCATTCATGCAACCTTAAGTATGTAATTTGGCTAGCCAAGAGACACAAAGCGACCTTCAAGGCAGCCAAAATGGTATTTTGAGGCACGAAGCACTGAAATTTTTATAGGGCTGGAAAACGTGTACCAAGAAATTGAATTTTTGATTTGGTTCAGTGGCTGATATAGACGGAAAATATATATAGAAGGAAGGAAATGATTTGAAATCGAATGTTTGGTACTACCAAGGTAGCAGGAGAATAGGTCGGCCTTGAATGAGATGTAAAGGAGATGTGGAAAAGGATATACTATACGACCTTGATCAAAAAGTTCCCAGAATTTATTCAGAAAATCCAAAATACAAGATTATTCATCCAAATCGATATTGTCTCCTTCAAAGTACATATTCCCTATCGACTGCATCACATTTATGCCAGCGCTTGATCGAATCCTCGAAACATTTTTTATAACCATGGCGATCAGAGCCATCTTTGATTTTACCATGACCTTATCTCGGGTGCTGTAACTTATTCCACGCAGGGGTTTATAGAGCCAACCGAATTGGAGAAGCTCGTAGGAAGCAAACTCGGGTGAAATCGGTGGTTGTTGGATGATATTAATTCCGGTTTTACTCAAATGGTCCTGGAAATCATGTTTTTTGCGTTGTTCTTTTTTGAATGAAATTCAGGTTTTTCGGCACTAGCTTTGCAGCGACATGTCTGAGGCCTAACTCTTTAACCAAATTATCTTGAACGGATCCAAAAGCAATATCCAACTCCTCTGAAAACTCTCTAATATTCACATAATCACTTTAACAAATGTCAAGTTATCAAGTTGAAAATTTCATAGAATGTCATTGACAGATGACTAAGAGTGCTACACGGTGATGATTCCGGGAACTTTTTGATCAATAAAGTAAGTGCAATGCTTATCAAATATCAAAAGATCAAACAACTTTGAAGCGATTTGCCATGGATGCAAAGGTTCATCCCTTAACTGTGATGCTAGAATAATGATAATGATGTTGTTTGGTGGTTCCAATTTCACCAAACCCAATTTTTCATGTTTGAAACCGATTGTTTTTTTGCAAGAAGAATCAAAAGAAATGGGCTCAATGCTTGCGAATTTAAAAGTCGACTTTTTTTTCCGCTCATTTGAATGGGCAACATATTCTTAAAAATAATGCAAAATTCGAGATCCTTATCCTCAAATCATGTTGATAAATCATACTTTCTAGCCGACGGTTTTATTTTGGGATGTTTAGTTGACTGGTGCCGCCTTAATACCAGCAAGGCTGTTCTCTTTGCGACTTACGGCTTTAATTGAGACAGCACTGCCGACGAAGTGAGAATGGGTTTTCGGCCACGGTTTGAAGGGTTCCGTGGTTTATCTCTTCGCAAAAGACTCATTACATCTAAAACCTACAGGCTACTCATTGAGGTGCCTCCCGATATCGATTGATCGGGTGTGGTGGACACTTTCTTAAAATGCCAATGATACACTTAGGTAAACACCATCTTCGACTTTCATGAGAGAGTGCTGTAATCTACTCCGAGAGTCGTCATATGCTTTGGGAGTCAGATCAGCTTCATCTCCTCACGTTCAAAAAATATACCGGACCATTCCGCTACTTATTTTAAAGACACTGTTTGGAATAAAATGGAATGGAACATAGTTATTGAAAACTGTAGCTTAGGTTGAATTTATTTTTTTTTTATTTCTTCCATATTTTAAAAAAGTGTATCTTAACCAATACTTATTCTTGGAACTTATTATGCTCAGTACTGTCCATCGTGTCTTCAAAATTGTAGATTTTTTATACCCAGTATCTTAGCAAAAGAGTGTATTAAAGAAAGGAGATATCGGAGACCACCAAAAGTTACCCAAAGTACGATCAGGCTATGACTAGAGAAGTCGATAGTCGTCTGTCCTTGCGATCTCCTCCTAAGGGAGAAAAGTTTTTTTTTTATATCGGTGTTACATAATATAGGTAGATAGATATGTTTCAGCGGACCTCGAAAAAAAAGAAAAGTTTTAGACAGTTAGCTCGTTAGCTTATGGAGATATTGTAACCAGGATTTTCGCCCGAGTTCTTTATTGATCCCAAGCAGATTTATCAAAATGGTTTGCCTATTTCATGTAACCCCATAGGAAGGATATGTGCAAAACACTTTTTTGTATAAAAATTCGTATTTTTCCTTGATAAAGATATGGTAATCAAATCTAACATTCGAAAGTTTTAACAGTTTCCAACCACTGCACAAAATTTGACAAAAATCTGTAGATTGTATCATATAGCCCTCATAGGTAGGATCGGTAAAAAAATCGTTTTTGGTGCAAAACTCTTTCGTTTATTTATGAAATATTGTAAACAAATTTGACAAGTAAATATCTTGTGGCGGGCTTAGTTTGATATACAGAAAGAAGAAAGTATTGCAGACCCATGAGACCTGCCTCTTTATTATTACCCCTAATGTTCATATGAACAACTTTATTCTGAAGAACATAAGAGTTACAAACATAAAAAAAGATGAGTTTTCCTCTGAACAATCCTTCATCTGCCTACTACTATATACTATATTATTTCCCTGGAACACATTTCACTCCTCTCCACCATCTTCTATTCCATTTTTTTTTCTTAAAAACTTAGAAAATTATTTCTTTTCACAGCATTCAACCTTTCCATTCAAGTCCTTCGAATTAAAATTACTCCGACATATTTTTTTGTCATAAATAGTGAATAGTGTTTAAAGCTCTCTCTCTTTACTGACCAGGGAGTCGATTTACTTGAATTAAAAGTGGCTCTGGCCTCAAATGATGCTTCAGCCCCTGCAACAAAGCCACTTCTAAGCAATTGTGTAACAGTGTGTGTTGCTGTGTGTGTTGGTTGTGCATCTGTGTGTGTATGTTGGTGTCTGTTATGTGTTTTGTTTATGAATTTTTATGACTTATGATGACGGCAACAAAAGCCGCACTGAGCTGCAACATCCAGAACATGCTACATACAAAACAAGTAAAGGCAGAGGAGACATAAATGGACGCATGCATAAAGTAAATGGCAACATGTGTGCAACATGTTGAACAAAACAAAAAATAAAAAAAAAAACAAAGGACAAAAATTTGTTGGCCGGATGGGTTGGCCGGAATATGGCCTGGCTGGGATGCCAATCAGTCTAGAGGACAGTTTAGGGCTGGCAGTCAGCAAAGTAATTGAAACTTAAATAAACAACACACAAGTTGAAAAAAAAAAAATTATATATATATATATATGGAGTTGCAATGAGGCACACAATGTGCAACAGTAAACAGTTGCAAGCAGTAGGAAAAGAGGGTACGGGGGGTTACTGAGTTCGGGGTGGCTGAGCTTGTAATGTGACAAAGTTTGAAGTTGCTGTTTGGAGTGCGCTTGGCATAAATTTGTATGTTGCATGTTGATGAGCATGAGGCATGTTGTGAATGAGGTTAAAAAGCGTCACACAAATACATCTCTACATAAACACTCATCTATATATATAGAGAGGAGGCATGTGCACATACATATGTGCACGTGTGTGTGTGCGTGTGTGTTTAGAGGCAGTTGCACTCAAGTAGCTGCCACTTGTGCACAGCCTCATTAGCTAAAACAAAAACAAATTGTTTCTTACTCTGCTTTTTATTTTGATTTATATGTAGCACTTATGTACATAAGCCTGTATATACACAAGTTGTACATATGTACTTTATAAAGCAGACTCTTTTTTTTGAGCTTGTTTACATTTATGCCGCTTTGTTGTTTTTTATTTTTTTTGTTGCCTTGTTTTGATGTTGCCACTCTTATTATTATTTATATTTATTTATTATGATATTTGCCATTGTTGCCATACAAGTGTCAAGCTTCCTGGAAAAGGGTTCAACATGATATATGTACGCCAAGTGCCTTGGGTCCCGAAACCAAAAGTTTTGACATCAATGTCATCAATCTTGAAGGCATTTATCAACTTATTTTTGGGCTGAAAAACTTGATGGACATTTCCAAGGTTCGCTTAATTTGAAAAGTAGACAATTTAAAGCTCCAGATTGACTTTTGCATTAAAAAGGATATACCTGGTTAAGGGAAATAAAAGTGACAACAAAAAAATGCTTATCCAGATTGCAATGCATTTTTTCTAAAAATTGTTAGTTTCTTTAAAGGGTGATTTTTTTTAGAGTTACATAAACTTAAATCATAGTAAAATAAATATATCCCTCTATTATATAAAATATTTTTTTTTGTTTTTTTTAATGGAGCCAAATTTAATTTCTAGTGGGTGGGGTGAGGGTTGGTGAGCAAGACGAGCAGGTGGCGAAGCCCTCTAGTTTTAATTAAATATATTTTTTAAAAGAATTATATTTTTTTGATCGATCGGTTTATTGGGAGCTATATGATATAGTCAACCGATTTTATTCAAATTTGGTACAGTGCTTGAGTACTCTAAAAAACTTCAAAATTTCAAATTTGGTTCCAATCTCTTTACAAATAAATAAAACGCAACGAATTTTGAACAAAAATATGTTTTTTTTGGCCGATTGGTCCTATGGGAAATATATCCAATAATATAGTAAAAATATATATCATATAGTAAACAAATTTTTATAAAAGTTGTTAGAGTGCTTAATGAAAAAGTGAAATAATCGTCAATTTTCGCAAAATTTTGTTAATTTAAAAAAAGGGAAAAAATAAAATATACACTAAGCGCCACTGGTGGCGCTCCAAAAGTAAAAATAGATGTCAAAATGGATTCCTCGACCCCAAAAATCCCTTAATACTCATTTGGCTAGAGGAAAAATATCGTATTTTGGTCATTTCAATGCAATATCCATGTCGATTTTGGAATATTTTGAAAAAAAACTTTTTTGAAAAAATGGCAGACTCGAAATTTATTTTTAAACCCATAGTTCCTTGAGCAAAGTTGCTTAGAATGAACCAAAGAATCAAAATCGCCGTGAGCCCGAGAACGTTTTTAAGCTCCTTACAAATTAACCCGCCCTAATGTACATATATATTTTGCCAGCAGGCCAATTTTGCTCTTACATAGGTAAAGCGCTTAAAACTGCTTACACTGCTTGATGCATTTAGTATGCCATATAAGCAGAGTGCCTTCTACGATTTGAACTGTTTGTTTGTTTGAGTGGGAATTCCGGGATTTGCTGGCACCTGGTATATATATAAGGCAGGTCTAAGTCCAGATGTTGGGCAGACGAGCAGCAAAAGCGGAAGTTAACTCATAAGCTAACTATTGGAGGCATGGTGTCCTCTAGTTAGGTAAGGAAGGAGAAGATTGTTGAAAATTTACACTTGAAATTAAAAGTAAATTGTGTTGTTAAAAATATGAAAAATCACAGCGATTAAAAAATTTTTTTTTATATTTTTTTTAAATAACTTGGTTTCAATTAAAATTGATCGCTTTTTTACCCAAAATTAATATAATTAATTAAAAATCTCTTCGGACAAAAATATTAACAATTTTTTTTTTTATAATATTCCAATTCTAATTGATTGATTTAGACCAATATTAGAAAAAACTAGCTTGCCATAAAATCCGGTTCCTTCATAAAAAACCATAAACAGAAGAATTTTTAGGCAAAATATTTTTTTTTTGACCGATCGTTCCTATGGGAGCTATATGATATAGGCAACAGATATTGATCAAATTTGACACAGCGCTTTGGTACCTTTAAAAAGATCTGAATTCCAAATGTGGTTTAAAAATCTTTACAAACAAACGAAACACATCGAATTTTGTATAAAAAAAGTATCTTTGGACCGATTCGTCCTATGGGAGCTATGTAATATTGTCTACCGACTGTAATAAAATTTTGTGCAATTCTTAAATTTCAATTTGCCAATTTTCAAGTGCCAAATTTAATTCCAATATCTTCACAAACGAACGGAACACAACAAATTTTATTAAAAAATCGATTTTTTGGAAGATCGGCCCTATGGGAGCTATATGACATAGTCAACCGGTTTTGTTTGAATTTGGTACAATGATTGGGTACTCTAAAAAACTTTTGAATGCCAACTCCGGTTACGATATCTTTTAAAAAATAAATATGCGAGTTTCGTACAAAAAAAGTTATTTTGGAGCTATATGATATAGTCAACCGACTTAAATTAAATTTGGTAAAGTGCTTGGGAACTATAAAAAATGCTAAATTTGGTTAGGATATCTGCATAAACAAATGAATTATTCATCTAAAACTTTTATTTTTTTCGAGGTCGTCTGAAACATCCCTATGGGAGCTATATAATTTAACCGCGATATCAAAAAAATCAAATAAACTTGTTTCCTATGGAATAATATGGGATCCAATGTGAAAGTTTGGTTACTCTAGCTCTTTTCATCTCTGAGATCTAGGCGTTCAAACGGACGGACGGACAGACGGACATGGGTATATCGACTTCTCTAGTCACCCTAATCATATTTTAGGTAACTTTGGGAAGTCTCCGACGACTCCTTCTATATGTTACGTACATTTTCGGCTTGCACAAACTTAATATAGCCTTTGTATGGTATAGGGTATATAAATTCTTTAGATTATTTCGTTGAATTAGTTGATAGAGCAAAGATCGTAATTCAGTCGACGAAAATAATTTTTTAGTTAACGTCTTCTGCCTTGCAGCATTTGCCAGTCAAACCTTCTAATAATTATTGATTATAAATATACTCTGGAAGGATGTCAACAAAATTATCTCTTAAAATGTCTATATATGTAATCAACATAAGCATGTCCTTCACCCCAAAGCGAATTGTCGAACCTGCGATTCCAGAAGAGCAGGTGTAGGAGGGTTTCTGGCGCAGTTGCGGTGGG